>OMLI01087880.1:0-10171 GCA_900302605.1 Rondeletia loricata
AGAAGTAGAAAGGAGAGAGAGACAGACAGACAGACACAGACAGACAGTAGAAAGGAGAGAGAGACACACAGACAGACAGACACAGATATACAGTAGAAAGGAGAGACAGACAGTAGAAAGGAGAGAGAGACAGACAGACACAGACAGAGAGTAGAAGGGAGAGACAGACAGACAGACAGACAGACGAAGGGAGTAGAAGGGAGAGACAGACAGACAGACAGAAGAAGGGAGCGAGAGAGACAGACATAAACAAATAAACTGCTTAAGCTCCAAATAATCAAGTTGTAGACATTTAAACACTTTCAAATTAATTCAACTGTCTACCTTTTCAAACATTGTCTTCAGAAAATATAACCTTTTCTAGTATAATATACTTTTTTCCCACGTATGTCATGCCACATATATTTCATATTTTTGGTACATTTGAATATTGTACATATTCTTCATTCATTTTTTCTTGTCTTACTAAGTTCTACTGCAATTTTTTGCACACCCTCATAATACTGTAATCCATAAGCTACTTTTTCTCCTACTTTTCATTAATATATTTCAACTTAACATGTTCAAGTGTTGAGATTGTCAGTTGCACATCTTCATATAACCCTCATTGCTATATTCTATTTTACATTGCTGTATCCTAATTTTGCTGCAACAACCCAATTTCCCCAGTGGGATCATTTAATTGTATCTAATCTTTTCATCATGTCTTAAAATGTCTTTGCTAATTTTCATTCCAGCTCATATTACAGAGCCATCAGGAACTTCTAAGCTGCCTTTCAAAACTAACTTGCTACTTCATGGTCACAGTCACAGACAGCATCAGCAAGTTTGTGTCCTTGCTATTCAAATCCCTGTCTAAATAAGTTTCATGCCTTTTTTGTACTGCACCTGATGTAGCTTGGTGTATTTAGGACCCAGTGCATGTATGGAGGAATACTGGCATCTGTTGTCTGATTCCAAAATTGCAGAATCTACCCCTTAAGTTGAGTGGTTCTCAGAATGGGGGTCTGGGGTCCCTCAGGGGTCCTTGAGGGTTTTCCAGGGGTCCTTGTGGGGGTTCCAGCAAAATGAGGAATAGTTAAATTTCACTAGAACTGAATTCACTAGAAATTATCCCAGTAAGAGAATGTATGAGAATGATTTTAATAATAGGTTTCACTCACCCCACTATTATCTGCCCATCCATGTACAGTGTAGACAGTTCTAAAATTCAATACTAAATCAGCAACAAATATCTTCCCATATGGTCCCTGGGACAAAATCGTATTAAATGGGAGTTCGTGGCCCCTAATGTGGGTCTATTTGGGGGTCCCTTGCTAGATTGATCATGCGGTGTGACATGTGACATGTTTGGCATAGAGTAAATTCTGTGTATGCGTGTGTTTGTGCGCACATATGTGTTTCTTTCTAAGTGTGTGAAACTGATTGAATGAAAGGGAGAACCTTTGTGATATAACCTGAATGATGCGTGTGTGTGTGTGTGTTTAACTGTATGCATGTGTGCATCCAGGCTATAATTGCATGCGCTGGTGCGTGTGTGTGTATGCATTTATTTCTTGTATGGGTGCATTGCGGCGAGGCTGACCGAGGCTGACTACACTGTTATCCGGCTGTCACCAATCCGGCCATTAGGCGAGTCACATCCCTCCGGGTTTCTGCTGCTCCCACTGGGCCACGCCGCTTAAAAAAACACTGCTCTCTACTTTGTGGAATCTGATGCATTAAAGCCTTTTTCCTTCAAGGCCTCTTCAAAGACTGCTTCATTGACAGAGGCTTGCTCACTCTGAGGCTACAGCATACAGGCCTCCTGCGGATTGAGTTGTTCGCTCACACATAAGGACCTGAGAGAAGACTCATGCCACCAGATGCATGCCAATGAGGGGCGTTTGTTAATGTGAAGCGCTTCAAATTAAAGCTGCACTAGGCAATTTTGCACGTTGGCGGCCCCAAATGGGAGTGAGAGAGAACCGTTCGACATCATTTCCCCAGAAGTCAGTAACCTGCACACAGCATGCTCATGTTTACCAGCCTGGCCGGTCTGTGATCACTTTATATCCTCCATCCATTTTCTAACTGCTTATCCGGGTAAAGGTTGCAGTTCTGGATTTTGTTGTCACTTCCTGTGTTCGGAGAAGTGTCCATACCTGACACCAGGATTTCATTTGGGCAAACAGGATGAATCTACAGTGTCTCAGTTAGTGGGGATGGGACGCTCTTCTCTGTTGCAGCCCCACTTTGTGATTTAGGCTGAGAAAACGGATGTATTTTTTACATAAAAATTTGACCTAGTGCAGCTTAAAGTCTTTCATGGTTTCGAAGATGGTTCGGTTGTATGAGCGTGCATGATCTACCCTCCGATGCAAAAACAACTACACAACCACACACACTAAAGCAGCTCAGTTACAACAGTGACCCAGGCTGACACATTTACCCTGTGAGACTTTAAATCGAGCTGGGTTTGACAAAAGCAACTCAGTGATACGATTATCTCTGCTCTTGTGAAAGTCAGTGGGCAAAAGTTCATCTAAGTTGTGTCGCTCCACGTGTAGCCAAGTCAGAAAGTGTCACAGGTTGAGGGTTTGAAACCCTGTGCAGGAGGAGCTGCTGCCAATCACCATCTGAAGGCAGCGAGACTTAAAAAGAAATACCCATAAATTTGGTTTAGGACCATACAATTATTGTCCTTTTATTAAAAATCTGATCTGGTCCAGGCATTGTCGTCCACCTCTGATATGATGGATATGATGCAGTTTGATTGATTACATATTTATTGTAAAATTGATCAATATTACACTGGTTGTCTATGGAAAGACATGAATTGGTTGTAATGCAACATTTTGATCAGATTCCATTCATTCTCTCTGGAACAGCTTCAGATTTTAAGGCTTGATGACGTTGCCAAGTTCACACAGGGGTGGAGAGAAACGGATTACATATAATAGGATTACACTCATCTGATTACAAAACTGGTAACTGTAATCCATTACAATTACTGCAAGAATATAGTATTCAGATTATAAATGTTTTTGGAAAAACAGCTACTTGTTGGATTTCTCAGACACGTGTTTGAAAGGAAAAAGGCATTTAGATTGTAAGATTATAGACACAGTGACATTATTTTACATACCTTGAAATTATTGTTAATACTGGTTGTGGATGATGATTATGAACAAATTACTGTATGCAAATTGAATCCATTGTTAATAGATTTAGGAGGTAAAGTCATGCAAAAGTAACTGAAAGTAACCAGGTTTGATTAGTTAATTATGTTACACTGAATTATGATTACAGTTTTACCCAGGTAATCAGCAATCTGCTATGGAATGTAAGTTTCCCAAGCTTGTGTTCACAAATATTGATTGGACTTTAGACTAGAGGAATAACATATTAGTTCTCAAAGTGAGGGATATTACCATTCCCTGACTGTATTTTCCTGTAAACTGGTTAGTAGCCTAGCCTTGTGTATCAGCTTTAAAGCTCTTGAGGCCTTTCTTGCAATCCTGCAATCCCAAATTTCCAGGTTTAAAATGTGCCTCTCAGTGCTTCTGTGTCTGCAATTGCATTTGCACTTTGGTTTCAGAAGGAAATCCAAATTATCGATATATCTTTGCATTGATCTTTTTTTCCTACCTTTTTTCCAGATCAAGCCTCAGCTCTTCCCAGTTTCTCCTTCTCACCACGAACCCAAACCAATCAATCCACACCCCCTTCTTCAGCTCCAAATGCAAACCAAATGCACTTCTAGGGTCATGAGAGGTAAATCTCAGGGTGCTGTGGCTTCACCAGCAGGGAGCAGTGTTGTTAAGCAATCCAAACAAGGGCATTTTGGTCAATTTGGTCATCAGTCAAAAGGTCATGATGAAATAACCATATATTCGGCGACAGTAGCTATAAACGATACAAATGTAAAATATAAGATAAACCAAATAATCAGGGAAACAGGATAACGGGTGCTTCATTTGGGTTAAAATGCAGTGGAAATCTGAAGTAGAGGGTGCTCTTAGGTGTGGGGTCCAAACATCAGAAAGGACACTAAATCCAAGGCACTTAGTGCCACAGAAATTCAATTCAGGGTTCTAGATGAGTGAGATTAGTTGTTGATATAGGGCACCCATCGTTTGCCCCCCCAGATTACATCTGCTGTAATCTTTGGAATTAATGAAAACCTGCAGACTCTTGGCCCTCCATGGTGCATATTAGCCCATCCCTGATCTAGATGATAGGGCCTAAAGCTGAAACGGTCTCTCTCTCTCGTGTCGAAAATCAACATATTCCACTTAGCGCTCCCCTAGAGGCCTGGAGCATTTCCGTTCCAGACCGTATTATTGGGATATGCAGCGCTTTTCTGTTGCATTTGTTTTTGTGGTTTGCATGTGTTTTTTAATTTGCAGTGCGTTTCCTGTTAATGTATTTGCTTTGGCATTCTGCAGCGCGTTTCTTCTTTTGCAGCACGTTTCCGTTGTTGTATTAGCTTTGGATTTTCGTACGTGTTTTTGAATTTGCATCGTTTCTGAAGTTGCGGCGCGTTTCTTTTAATGCAATTGCTTTGGGCCCTTGTAGTGTGTTTGCACCCGACGGCCACCGTACTAAATCTTTCTGGTATCAGTTCAAAACAGTTTCCAAAGCTGTTTTAATAGGAGTTTTTACTGTGCCATAATATCACATTGTGAACATTTTGTGCAGTTTGGGTTGACGTTGAACTCCTGCCATCCGTCAAATTGTTGCTGTATAGGTTGTGCCGACACCTTTGTAGCAGGAATGTTGCAGATAACCTTTTCATTCACATTATGATGCAAATTTGAGTCCGATAACACCAACAGTAGAGCTACAGCTATTATTGCTTCTTTTTACCCTGCGTTTGGTTGATAGCAAAGGACAGCTTGATAGGAAAATCAGGTTTAAAAACGGGTTGTGATCTTTTCAGTCTGACCGTAACAAGGAAAGATTATTTGAGAAATGCATTGAGTTCCTGACATTGTTTCTAGCAAATAAGTGCGGGGTAAAAGGACACAGACATAACATGGAGTCATGCCCTGGCTGAAATATTTGTTCTCTTCATTTGATGCTTTAGCCCAGGGAAAAGCTATGAACTATGAATTTGTCTTTTTTTGTTTTTTTGCTTTGTAGTAGAGGCTGAACCACAACAGATGGCTGATGGCTTTGATTTCCCTCACAGCTATATCAAACGCTCTATAAAACCTAATTGAAATTATGAGACTGCATTCCGATTGAGACTGCGGTACAAGTACGTAGTCGGGCGCGCCCGTGAAGCTATATGAATGTATATTTCATGAGAAGCTCTTATTCTCCGAGCGATATTCGAGGCTATTTTGTGGTTTTCGCTTTGCAGCACTAAACTCAAACCTCGCCGCTCCCGCACTGCAGGTCGAAGCCATGAAAGGCATCCGCAGCCCCGAGCAGTTTGGTAGCGCTTGCATGTACAAGGCTCTGTCAACAGAATTAGGGCAAGGGCATGCACGTGACAGCATGGAGATACAGATGCACGTGCACAAGAGTCAATACGGCACTGCTGCTGTGCTGCATGCAATCAAAAAACAACACAGGCCTGATCAAAACGCAGAACATGAGGACCCTCTGGGCTTTCTGTGGTGCAGAAAGAAACAGTTTGAATACCTCAAAGAGACTCCACTGCATTCTCGGCACAGCAAAGATCTTATGAGATTGAAAATAGACCCATAAGATGTTTCATTTCTGCCACATTGCCTACATCTGTTTGACTGCACTTATGGCATGCATATTTGTGTTTAATTATGTTTTTTGTCTGCATGTATGTGTTGGTTTATTGTTCAGATTCACAGGAGATACGGCAAATGCTGAGTAGCCTCCAGAATCTGACTAATTAGAAGAATGTTCCATACTGGCATTTGGACTGTGTGTTCATGTTGATTTCATTTGGCTACGGGAAGGACGTGCAAAGGTTACAAGCATTCATTTAGAGGCCGGTTGTTTGGGCTCTGGTCATGGCCAAGACTGAGGGAGTTTTGCGGCTGCAGTCAATTTCCAGACTCTAAGTTTTAGTTTCTACCCAGTTCTTCTTCTGTTTATTACAAACAAACCAGAAACACTTCCTCTGAGGCAGATTGTTTTTCCCAGGAAAGCCCTACCAGACACCGGGTGTTTAGAACAGCAAATGGAAAAGCTTTCATGAACTGGATATAGGTTGAATCACTGCTGTGTTATATCATTCAGATAGAGAGGAGCAAAACTGACATTTATTTATATGAAAATGTCACAGATTATTACTTTAATTTGTCTGTGAGATATGAGCTGCAGAATATCTCTTTATCTATGGTGTTATGCGCCGTCATTTAATTTCAGCCAAGCAACTGTCAACAGTGAAAATGGATCGCTCTGAAGTCCACTATGCCAGACACACTATTATTTCACAAGGACAACCATTTTCTCTCCATCCTGATTCTACTGTAGTCCACACACTGAATGACTATCCAGCCTCATGCTAAATAAATCCCGGTCTCCTCACGCATCACAGACGCGTCGTTTTTCAGAATTTGTTCCAAGCTCACTTTAAAACAGAGGAAGCGATGGCCTGTTGAGCTCGGTGTTCACTTGCCCACCGGCCGCTCCGTGTGCACAGAGGTGTAAATGGATGCTTAGCGCTCAGAGAAAAATTCCTTCAGCTCTCATTCTGCTGCAGAGAAGGAGAAGTGTGTGTATATGTGGTGTATGTTTGTGTGTGTGTGTGTGTGTGTGTGTGTGTGTGTGTGTGTGTTTGTGTGTGTGTGTGTGTGTGTGTGTGTGTGTGTGTGTGTGTGTGTGTGTGTGTGTGTGTGTGTGCATGTGTGTGTGAGTGAAACACACCCCGAGGAGGAGATCAGAACATATCAACACCTCATGGTGGAACAAACAACTTCATCATTTCACTTCAGCACTGAGGGTGTGAATTGATGTATTTGGAGCTGCCACGTCCATTATTCATAGCTTCAATTTGCTCCATGTATTCTGTAAATAATCCATGTTGTGCCTAAACACGATTATGACACCATTGATTTCGACTTGCAAAAACAGTGTTTTTCATTTTTTTCTCTTTTTTTCTGGCATGGATGCCATTAAGCTTTCAACACATCAGCCACCGGTGATTTCAGGTTATTAGGCTCAGACAAACCCTGACAGGAGGCTGCGAATGAATTTACACTGCACATGTGAACCGTGGCGTTAAAAAGTAATGATATGAGGTGTCTGCCCAACCACCTCCATATTGTGCACAGTGTGTACGCACAGCGTACAGTGGATGTTAAATAAACATACCGGTATGTGTTTGCAGCACCCACTGTACACACTGTATTTACACACAATCGTTGTGTATCGTTGTTGCTGTTTGACCAGGTCTCTCTTGAGAATGAGACCCCGTGTCTCAATGAGATTACCTGTCTAAATAAAGGTTAAATTAAAAAAACTAAAAAACAATCAATCCCGATTATATTATCTTGAAGACTGGTTTGCAAGTGATGGAGTGTTATATCAAAAGGGTGGTAAACTGTGACCTCCAGTTGGTGATTGTCATAAGGAAAACATCCACCAATATAAACAGAAATCTATAATTTTTTCAGGAAAGCATGAATATATGCTTTCCCCCCCTTAAAATACCATACGTGACCCCAAACGAGCACAGCATTTCCACAATATGATGTTATGGCATGGTAAAAATTCCTATTTAAACAGCTTTGGAAACTGTTTTGAACTGATATCAGAATATATGTATATATATTTATATTTAGGTCCTGATTTCACAAAATGGTGCAGGTTGCTCCACTACATCCCTGTTTATATGTGCATATATTTGGTACACATGTAGATCATCAAAGGCCAGGACAGGTGCAGATAACATCCCATTCAATCACTGTTTTGAGAATTGGGAGCATCATTACTCTTGATGATTTACTGACAAATATGATCAATAAACATTGAATAAGACAGTGGGTTGCCCAATTTGTTGATCAGCAAATGCCTAAATGGGGGCGGCGTTTACATGAAACCATCAGTCTAATCACGTCACGTCTGGAGGTAAATTAAGGCTTTGCCAATAATGTCTGCAGCTGATCTGTGAGCACTGAAGACGTGTCATTCCCACATCGATAAACACTACACCTGCATGTGCTGCTGATGTATGGTGTTTGCAGGGTGACATAAATATCAAAAATTCATAATCAACTTCCATTGGCAGCATGCAGAGGAGCCACAGAGCGTTCAATCAATGACTAAGAGACAACAATAACATTGCTTGACATGTTTGGCTTTTAATATTTGATGGAAATTGCATTAGTCATGATGAGAGCTGATGAAATCTGAGCTAGCTCGGAGGCTCTAATCCCACTAGTACCGCCCGCGTAAGGCTAAATGAACCGGACACTTTCTAATTCAGAGACGTACAGGAAAACACGGCAATTAACATTTTGGGAGAGAGAAACTGGAAAATGAGGGCAGCCGTCTCTTATATCTTGACAGCTCTCATGTATTTACAACCGAGAAGAGCCTTTCTTTTTCTTATCAGTGTGCGGATGCCTGTATACAAACAGACGTAGATGCATGGATTCGGCTTAGTGTGACAAGTTATGGGTTTATTTGCATGAATGGAAATTATTTTCCACAGATACATTCAGATGAGGGTTTGACTGATAATTGATTTTAAAAAATCATGAAAAGTCATTTTCACCCATTTCCTTGCCACATTATAGGCACAGGTAATGAAATCCACACATGTCATGATTCCAACCTGTGTCAGTACACAGTACGTAGGCTCAACTGTCTATTTCTCAGGAGGTCAGATACAGGCAATTCAAATGCACAGCAAAGTGCAATAGATGGTTTGGTGTAGCATGGCACAGCTCAGCACGTTGCACAACGGACTGGACAGGTTTCTTTGTTTTCTCTGTGAGAGCTGCAAAAAACATGACACATCATTGATCATCGTACTGCTGTCTGAGCTGCAAGGATGTGTGCACTGAATGTGCAAAATATTACGACTACCCTCTTAATATTAAGCTTTGAAACCCTTCTTTAAAGCTGCAATATGCAACTTTAAATATTTTTTTTAAATCAGGCCTAAATCCCTGTTTGGCTGAAATGGGCTTTTCCGTGATGTTGGGGAGGTTTTGGGGCGTATACCATTTGCTCTGGGCGTGTTGTATGGGCGTGGCCAGTGGTGAGCTGGTTGTGGCCATCAAGGTGAGGCTAGCGCAGGATTGCCAACTCTCACGCATTTGACGTGAGACACATGCTTTCAGGTCCCGTCTCACGCTCTCACACTCCACAAACAAATCTCACACCATTTTTAAATATAGCAAGACTCAGTCTGAGCAAAGTGAGTAGGCTATATTAAACACATCAGCTAGCACACTATATTTTTTCCCTACATGATGAGATCAGATTGGCTCACAGACAGTAAGGACAGACTGGTTTGGCTCATCCTCTCCCACAGCACTGCTGTGTGTTGCTTTCTGAAAATACAGACCGAGATCTCCAGACGGTTAGAGGTAAGAACCTGCACCACAGTTAGCCTGTTACCCGGGATGTATGGTATATAGTAGGGCTGGGTATCGGCAAGGATCTCACGATACGATTCGATATCGATACAATGGGTCACGATACGATACGATTCGATTCGATACCAATACGATTCGATATCGATATATTGCTATATTATAATGTGAAAATGTATACAAACAGTGTATGTAGAGGACCACAATGGAAATAAGTCATGGACTTTATTGTGTTTTATCCTCGATTGTTTTTATACATGTGTATGTTTTGTATGTACACTGTTTATTCTCAATCAAATAAAACTAAACTAAACTAAATCATCTGATATACTTTAGGGTACAAATTGAGTCAAATATCGAATGCACTTTAATATTCCAATTCCTCTTTATTAGAAATGAAATGTAAAATCTCATAAAAAAATATATATATCTGTTTTTAACACATTGTGTTTATCAAAACAAATCTCATAATTGAAATACCTGTTTTTAACACATTGTGTTTAGGACTTTAAAGGAACTTCCTTCTGATTATAACATTAAATAATGAATATAGAGGGCTACATACATTCAAAACAGCAGCTTAGCTTAACAGCCAACATGCAGCATCCCCATCAACTGCATGTTCGCAGCATATATAAAAATGTAATTTGCAG
>OMLI01087884.1:0-11111 GCA_900302605.1 Rondeletia loricata
GATATTTGCTATTTATGTGCAAACTAGCAGAAATCACGTGATTAGGGGTTGAGTCAATATTTCCAAACCACGGACATTGCACGAGAGAGGGGTTGAATGGGCTCCTGAGTCCAGTCATATACGAGGTTTTTACCTAGTCTAGTTTTATTATTATTATTTTTGCCATTTAGTAATTGGAAAAACAAAAGTTACAGCAGATTAATATTGGGCCTTTTTCCTTTTATAATTGTATAGGAGCAGTGATGAGCAACAAGCCCTCAGAGTCCAAAGTGGGAAATGTAAAGATTTGCAGCCAGGCAGCAGGGAGTGCTGCAGGAGGAGGACCAGGAGGCGCGCAGACTGAGGCACTCACAGCCGAGGAACTGCGGAGGAGGAGACAAGCCTACTTTGATCGGTAAGTTTGACTGTAATAACACAAGATGTCAGTGTATGGAAAATAGCTGCATAGAGTTGAATACAAATCCCCTCTGTTGGCTACTTAGGCAATCACAGCAGCAACAAGTTCAGCCCAGCATTCCTCAACAAGTTGACAGTAAATTGACAGGCGGCTCAGGTAAGGAAGTTGTTATTCTCTTCTTGCATACTGATGTAATGCAGATTGTTTAATACATTTTATTAAATAGGCCGTCTGTGTCTGAAAGACACTAACTTCTCTCACCTTTTTCCAGGATCAAAGAATAGTGGTTCTGAAGAGGGACCACAACACAAGCCCAGCCAGTGAAGTGGAGGATGGTCTTCCAATGGCCTATGTTGTTTACCAGCTGCCTGGATTGGCAACCCCACCCCAACCTTCCTCTAACCTTCTGCACATGCGAACATAAGGCCAGCCAGAAGGCTGATACATTTCCCCTGGTTAGTTCGCTGACAGCCTATAGAGAAGAGAATAACAACAAAGAAAAGGCAACAAGTTAGTCTAATCTAACTCTGAACTGGCACTGAGGCTGGGAAAGGGTGAATACAGAACTCTTGATGCAGTTAATCCAAGTCTGTAATGGCCTTTTTACCATAGAGCCTTCTATTTCTAATTTATAATGTTTTTTTATTCGTACTTGTTTTTCTCTGGAAGAGATGGAAACGTATCTTCAGCATACAAAGGTGTGTTTGGTTGTTTGGGGGTGGAAGCATACAGTGATGGGTGTTCTGTGGAAGCCATAAGGGACCATTGGTTAGACCACAGAAAGATGTTTGATAGTAAGTAACAGAGCCTCCTACCTTTAATTGTACTTGGGTTTGTACGTCATAACGTGATCCTGACCCGCACCCCACCCCACCAAACCCCACCAGAATATTCATTGTAGTATTGAAGTAATTTCTTGTTGCAATCTACTGAAATATCTTAGCCAGCACTAAAATGTATGGGTCACTTTATACTGACATCATTGATAAATAGTACATTGATAATAGTTACAGTGAACTCCAAAGGTATTTAGACAACAACAAATTTTTGATGTTGTGACTCCATTATTACCTTGAGTGTAGAATTGTATGTTAACTATGACATTAAAGTATATACAGCTTAAAACCCTTCATTTTAGAGTATTTTCAAAATCACAAAATAACTACAGTGCTATTTGTACACGTTGATGCTAAAAGAATTTACACAGAAAAAAATCCTATTTTTCATACAGTATATTGTCCAGAATTCTTGATATACAATGATGAATGAAGTTTGCAGTCCATAAACACCATCAAGCCGCTGCTGACAGATGAAAACGTTGTATTACCAAAGTCAAGGGTTCTCTGTGCTCACATTAAGAATTTTGGAACTTATACTATGAGTTTTGAATAATAAAAAAAAGTATTCTGTTACAGTATGGATAAGTCACTGCAAATCAAAAAGGGTCTGAAGTGTCTAAACTATGCATAATGGGTTGGGTATATGGCTTCATCAGTTGTTTCTCTTCATCAGTGTTTGTCATTAACTTTATAGGGAAATTATAAAGAATAAATGACCTGTAAAAGATGAATGCCTCTTTTGAAGCTCCTTTGCAGGCACTCCATGGTTTGCCTCTCGTTCAATACCTCAAATTACTTGCATTTATTTATCGATGTATTCCAATAATACTTTAGAGTAACTTATAGCATGTTGTCCACGTCTTAGTTAAACAAAGATAAATTCAGTTGCACTGCGATTGCTGACTTGAACACCTGAAAATAAGCTATTAAGAGTATGTTGGTGTGGGTTGCAGACTTCTATAAGGCATTGGCTAATTGATGACTTACAGAAATAACTGAATTTCTTATAATTTGTATCTGATAAATTACTTGCAGCGCTTGGAATGAGGACACCATACACAAAACGGATGTAGATCTTTAGCTTTTCCGCAGAATATGGAGAAAAATACCTTTTAAATTCAAGTTGACTGTAGTAACCTCATAATATGTATCATTTAAAATCCAAAGTGGTATAGAATCACAACATCGAAAATGTGTCACTGTGCATATACTTTTTAAGAGTTCATTGTATTTCATTCGATTTTTGTCCAACAAATGTCAGTTTGGTCCTACAGACTACAATTTGTGGTGGCAACACACTATTTTGATGAATAGACAGAGTTAAAACAATCTATTGTTTACTATTCTGTTTTCATGTTTTCACGTACCATTCAAAGTTCAGCATGGATCCCTTGTCCTCAAAACAGATGCCTCCACACAAATAAGAGTACTGGATATCTTATAAAGTTTGACTTGTCATCTTGTGCTGGTTGACTTCCAGGATGATTCCATGATTTCATTCTATTTCTTGGTTTCGAGATTTTCTCTGGATTCATTAGGCTTTTTTATTTAAACTGCACTTGTGAAAGAATCTAAAGTAATGGTAGTTGGGTTTTATTTGATTACATTATTTTCACTCACTTCTTTACATTCTTACAATAGGTACTAAATAATCATTTTTGTTAATACTTGACATCTGTGTTATTGCAGCACATACTTTCATTTACTGTATTAGATATTTTTTTCCAGGATTAAAGTGACATTCACTCCTACTGAAGTTTCTCACGTTATTTCTTGTAATATTTGATTATTGATGGATTCTCGTATTACTGCAAAGTCTCATTAGATACTCCACATCTGAAGGTGAGGCCTTGAATGTTAGTAAAACAGTTCTAAATCCTTTTAGATCAATATGACAGGCTGTGTGTCGTGGTTAATATATAACCCTTAGAGCACACTTGCACTTTGTTTCCCCAAATAATAGATGGAGCTTTCAGACATAACATCTTCCTGATACTCGAGCTGAGCGGTATGTATGACAATTACAATTTATCGTGACAAAATGTATTTCAATCACAGCTGTCTACTGCATATTAAGCGGAAGTTGTTCCAGTGGTTTTGCTGTTTATGTAGATGGAAAAAAAGCTGTTTTAAGTCAGTTAAGAAAGGTTCATCTGCCTTATCCTGCCTTTTTGATGTATCAGTTTTCAAGTGACTGTTCAATTATGCTTCCTGAATACCTTTTGACATTTACATTACAGCATTTCAGGTTGGGCGCACAAACCTTCCCAGAAAAAATGATGGTGGTACAGAAAATGAAGATGGGATTTATTTTCATCCTAACTTATATGTGCATCCTAACCCCTGTCCACCAAACGCAATTGCAAAGTGCCACCATCACAGACCTTGCCTTCAAAAATATGGACTTTGCCATGAACCTTTACAGAACAATATCCAGCTACCACGACAAGAACATATTTTTCTCACCCCTGAGCATCTCAACCACTTTTGCTACCCTCTCTATGGCTTCTGATGGTGTCACACTTGAGGAAATACTGAAGGGGCTCAATCTGGACCAGCTGGAGCAGGTCGGCCAGCCAGAAGTCATTCCAAAACTTTTCCAACACCTTCACGGGAACATCACGCAGAATGGATCACTGAAACTGGACCAGGGCACGACCCTCTTTGTTCACCAGAAGTTTGAGGTGGAGAAGACATTCGAAGACCAAATGAAGACGTTTTTTAATGCTGACATCAACAACGTAGACTTTGCAGACACAAAAGCCAGTATCAACGTGATCAATGAGTATATCAAGAACAAGACTGGGAACAAAGTGACCGAGATGATAACCACCTTGGATGCACAGACCCAGCTCATGTTAATCAACACCATTTTCTTTCAGGGTAAGTTGGTTCGATGGTTCACTCTTCCAGATTTGGATCATTAAAAACTGTGCTATGCCTCCCATGTGTGTTTACTCCTTGGACCTTAAGCCTACATGATTAGACAGACTTTATTTCCTCAACAGGAGAGTGGCAGATGCCATTTAACCCCAATTACACCCAAAGTGCACCCTTCTACATTGACGGCTATAATATTGTCCGGGTGCCGATGATGTTTAAAGAGGATAAGTTCTACACGGCGGAGGATGTTCCTCTTGGCGCCAAAGTGCTGAAGCTGCCATACCAGGAAGGTGTTGCCATGCTTATCCTGCTGCCCAACAAAGGCATAGACTACACCTTAATCGATGATGAGATCACGGCTGCGAGATTCCTCTCCTGGATCAAAAAGCTGGGGAAAATGTAAGTACACATTTGGTGAAAAAGTATACTGCCACATTGTATTGAGAAACATACTGTAAACGGTCTATTCAGTATGTAGGCCCGCTGTATAATAGTGGACGTTCTTGTTCGTAGGAAACTGGAGGTCAACATGCCCAAATTCAAGATGGAGCAATCCTATTCCCTGCAAGATGTTTTACCAGATTTGGGTATTTCCAGTGTCTTCAGTAGTTCAGCCAATTTGACACGGTTGTGTAAGGACAAAGGCCTCAAGGTGTCAGAGGTTAGTTTTGGGGTTATGTTTACTGTGCTGTTATTTTGTTATACACGTGAAACAAGGTACTTACTCATTGTAGACTCAACAGATGACAAATATATCTCCATTGTGCAAATACAGGTGCTGCACAAGGCCGTGATCGAGGTGGATGAGACGGGGACCACCGCAGCAGCTGCCACAACAACTGGCATCATTGCATATTCTTTACCTAGGACCTTCACCATCGACAGACCGTTCTTCTTCTTCATCTACCATGAAGACACCAACAGTTTGCTGTTCATGGGCAGGGTGATAGACCCCACCAAATACTAGCAGTAATGGCTATATGGCTTTAGCTCTGGAGTGCTTGCTCAGGCTTCCAAATGACTAAAATTGATGTCTTTTTTGTATCTGAAATGTGAATGGAATGTAGGTCGGTTATAAAACCTTACCAATAAAAAAAAAGAAGGGTTTTCAGTTTTTTTATTTTATTTAAACATTTGTGGTCTACTAGCCTACTGATACCCTGAATACTGTTATGTTTACATCTTAGCTACTGTTGTGTATAAAACTCAAACAACTGTCATGAAACCAGTGTAGTAATATGTCACATAGTAGCGCCACAGTAATTACTTTTCCCATTAACGAGTAATGTAACTAATTGCTTCCATTTCAGTAACAATATTACAGTTACCAATCACATACATATGTCCTTACTTTTCATAACACCCCTTCTAAATATCAGTGAAGCTGAATTATCCAATCATAATTAGTCTCACACACTGAGCTTACAGATGAGAAATGGCAGAAAAGTTTACTTTCTCTGGGTGAAATTGTGTAATTGTTCAACTTTATTTGATTTTATTGAGAAAAAGCAAGGCAATATCATTGGACAAAAACGCTATAGGGAGCCGAAGTTGCTTTGTTTAGTTATATTAGACATACTACTTTGTGGTCAATGGAAAATCGCGCTAGCCACTTATGCTAGTCACGCTATTCAACCACGGTGAGGCTAAGGCTTCGGCCTACACTTCCGGTTCGGCTCCCTGTTTGGTTCTTCTGATCATTCACAGAAGAAGTATTTGAGCTATCTTTATTTTTAAGGTAAGAAAGGATGCAAACCGTGTGAGGGGAAAGTAATACAATAGGCACTGTAACGAATTACTCCCAAGGTAATATTGCGTTTGAACGTAATGAGTAATCTATCATTTCTTCGCGTTTCCTGATTCTGTATTACTGCTGTCTGTCTGTCAGTTGTCTGACTAATAAAGTTTTTCGAACCACGTGATCATCACTGTAATGGCTGCGCCCTCGTGTTATGCGTGAGAGTACTGAAACTGACCGATATCTAGATATTTAAAGAACCGGCAGCGATTCACGGTACGTTGCAAGTTCAGTTTTCTTCTAGTGATTTTTCTTGTAGTTGTTATAGGATTTAATATGTTACGTTTCATGATTTGGCAGCTTCATGACAGCTGCTAACTTTAGAAAGCGTGACATAGTTATGTAGATTACGTATAACATGCTCTTACGAAGTCAACGTGAATACATTTAACAGCCTGACGTAACTCAACAATATATATCCATGCCGTTTTATAGGACAGTGAAGACATGAAGATGAAGATGAAGATGAGAAACATGAAGCGTCCATCCTCCAGGCTGCTGAAGCCAGCCAAACGGAGCATACATGTGAAAGGCCAGTGGAAAGCAGTAGAGCTCGACCCCAGTGTCTTCTCTGAGGAGGGCATGGGGGATCTGGTGTGTTTTGAAGAGCTGACAGATTACCGTCTGGTAGACTCGGGAAAGGCTGCAGTTAAAGAAGCAAAGGAACTTCATAGGGAAAAGAAAAAAGCTAAGAAAAGGAAAGCAAGCGAGGCAGAGGAGGGTGAGGGGGAAGAGAACACAACTGAAACATCTAAGAAACCAGTGAAAAAGAAGAGGAAGAAGAAGAAAAATAAGAAACCGTCTGGAGAGGAATCAACCAAACCAGGTCACATTTCTGTAGATGGTGATGTGAAACGGGAGGAGGTAGATACAGAGCAGAGAGGAGAGGGTGAGGCCTCTAAAGAAGACGAGTCAAAAGATTCAGCCATTTGCTCTGAAGTGGATGCCCAGTCACAATCAAAGATTACAAAGAGGAATGACAAAAAGAAGAAGAAAAGGAAAAATAAGCGGCAGGCAGAAAAGGATGCAGTACAGCCAGATCTGGAGTCTCCAACAGATCTTACGGTTCCGGCAGAAGAGCATCCCTCTCAACACAAAGTGGCAAAGCTCCCCAAAAAGCGGGCAAAGAATTGGACAAATGCTGGCACCTCTGGTTCTGATGACCAAAAGACTGACGTGAGCGCGTGGAAGGGCCTGTTTGTTCCCTCCCCAGTACTAAAGGCACTGAGCAGCCTGGGATTTGGTTCACCCACCCCTATTCAAGCCCTGGCATTGCCCCCGGCTATCAGAGATCACATGGATATAGTGGGGGCAGCTGAGACGGGTAAGATTCAGTTGTGTATATATCAAGAATACATTGTAGTTTTTGTCTCGTAACAGTCCATCTAGAATTTACATTACTGAAGTCAGATGTGCACACTGTGATTACAGGAAGTGGTAAGACGCTGTCTTTTGGTATTCCCATGATCCACAACATCCTGGAGTGGAGGAAGGGCTCTGAAAGACGGGGTCACGCAGAAGACCAGGATGAGCCAGCCACAAAGGTGGAGAGTTTGGACGAGTCTACAAAGACAGGTGATGCAGCAAGCGGTTCCACAGAGATAAGTGCTGATTCTGCGACAGAACAGGACCCGGAGCACAACACGGAGGACGAGGAAGAAGAGGGTGAAGGCATTACAGATCAAGATCGAGTTGACACAGATGATGAAGATGCCAGCGAGGATGAACGTCTCATTGAAGAAGAGGACGAGGATGAAAGGCTTGGATGTGTTAAAGTAATTGAAAATATGGAGTTTGACTTTGACACTGCCGCTGACGCAGTAGAAAAATCTACTGGTAGTCAGAATCAACCTCTGCTTGGACTGGTTCTCACCCCAACCAGGGAGCTGGCTGTTCAGGTCAAGTGCCACATTGATGCTGTCGCAAAATTCACTGGTAAGTCATTGATCAGATTGTCATGATAGGGGTTCGAAGCCTTAAAGAGACCTGTATCTCAAGCTACTGTACATGTTACTGTTTTGTAGATATAAAAACCGCTATACTGGTGGGTGGAATGGCACAACAGAAACAGAGACGGATGCTGAAGCGCAGGCCAGAGATCGTTATTGCCACTCCAGGACGCCTCTGGGACTTGATCAAGGAGAGGCATCCACATCTTCTGAACCTCAGACAGCTCAGGTAACTCGCAATTCACACCTCCTATTCCTTTTATTTTTATGAAAAATACCGTATCATTGGCTTTGGATCTGGTTCTACGTCATTCTACAGGTGCCTTGTCATTGACGAAGCAGATCGCATGGTAGAAAGAGGCCACTTTGCAGAGCTGGAGAGTCTGCTGGAGATGCTCAACACCGTTCACTTCAATCCCACGAGGCAAATATTTGTGTTCTCCGCCACCTTGACCATGGCCCACAGCTTGCCCACCCGCGTCTTGCAGAAGAAGAAGAATGTGGACCGGAGGAGCAGGCTGGAAATTCTCATGAACAAAGTGGGGATGAAGTCCAAACCCAAAGTCATTGACCTGACCAGGAAGGAGGCGACTGTGGAGACCCTGACCGAGACACGGATCCACTGTGAAAAGGATGAGAAGGACTTCTTCCTCTATTACTTCCTGCTGCAGTACCCTGGGCGCTCCATGGTGTTCGCCAACAGTATAGACTGTATCAAGAGGCTTAACTCTCTGCTGGTCATCCTGGACCATACTCCGCTACCTCTTCATGCCAACATGCACCAGAAACAGCGCCTCAAAAACCTGGAGAGGTTTGCTGAGAGGGAGAGGTGAGTCATACACACAACATGCAGTTGCAGTCTTAATGGGTTTGCTTTAGGTTTGGCTTGATCTATGTACCTATGATTAAACTATTAACCTATTGACTGCGGCTAATAGCTTTAGGGTTTTACTTGGCCTGGCTTTTGTTCCACACCTGTAGTTCCATCCTTGAGGCTTCCATGGTTGACAACGTGCATATTTACTGTACATATTCACTCTCTCCAGAAATTAGTGATTTTGCAGTTACAGTAATTAATGCAAATTCAACCAATCCCCACAATATTTAGGAGAACTTGCAATTTTGAAAAATGGCTGTGATTTTCCACATGAAGTGGCCAAATCAACAAGAGCGGTTGTAAGTCTGGTGAATCTTCACACTTTTTCACATAAAATGGTCCAATCAAACCATACTGTATGTCAACAGACTTTGTCTACATTGGTCTTCTTATATTAAAACCAACAACTTGGCAGTGTAGTTTTTGAGAGGGAGGAGATGGATGAATCAGAGGACAATTAGCCTGCTTGTAGTTTCACACGAAGAAGTTGAGTGCGCTATTTTTCATTTAACCTGCACTACTATAGGTTCCATTTATCTTGAGCTTTTAGTTTGCAATACTGTTAGTCAGAACACCTCAAACAGTCTACTTCAAACAAACATAGGCAGTTTTTAAATTTAGCTATATGCATCTCTCATACCTTCCTTCTCTCTCCTTCCTATGCTCTTTCTCTCGTCTGTTCACTACTATATGCTGTATTGCATTTTATACTTTATCTTTTGTTATATTGTATCTTTATTTTTTGTTATGTGCTGTCTTGGCCAGGTTTCCGTTGAAAAATATTTTTATTGTCAGTGGGACATATCTAGTTAAATAAAGGTTAAACAAAATGGACAGATTGTATATGGTGCTTACTGTGCAGATGCAAAGGTATCCAAACTGGAATCCAAGCACAGTATTTTCATTTGTAACTTTGAGCCCATGTTTTTTTTTTCCCCTGTTCAGATGAGCACTTAAGTATTTACAGTTGTTTCTGTGATATGCAGTAGCACTTTAGTGAAATTTTTTTCTCTTGCCTTGTGATCTTAACCAATTTCCGCAATTTCACTAGAAAAAACACCTAAAACTGCAAATTGCATCACAATTTTTGGTCACAATTATCACAAAACAACTCCTAAAGACATCCTTGAAGCACTGTGTTATATGTTCCTTTACACAGTATCTTTGTCCCATACTCAGCTTTCCAGCATTGTCCGACTCCTTGATTACCATATTGACACTTGAATTTCATAATTCCATTCACAGTTGTGTTCTCCTGACAACTGACGTGGCAGCAAGAGGACTGGATATCCCCAATGTTCAGCACGTCATTCACTACCAGGTATGCTTTTTAACAATCGGCCCTAGAATTTACCGTCTTTGACAACTAGCTCATTTCTGCAAGTTCATGTTCTTTACATTAGGCTACCAGTATTCTAAATATATAAACATTGTTAGTTGTAACAAACTTGACATTAAAAGGCCCAAATCTTAATCCAAATGTAAACAGAAGGGTCCTAACCCTCAGAACGCTGAGGCATGGAGTAGATGTTTTATTGTCAATGTAACTGGCAGAATTCTGGTTACTGACTGACAGTATTTCACTGCTTATTGATTTTTTATGGTGAAGGTACAAAGGGTTTAATTGCATTTGTTTTTGTAATCTGAGTAAACCACACCCGTATTTTGAGTTTCAAGAGAATGACGCACTTTATAAAAGTCTATATTTCATTTGCATTTGAGATTTAAACAGATTGGGGTTATATATGGTTCACCGATTTGTCGATTAAAGAATACAATTGCATAGTTCTGGCCACTGCAGAAGTGTAATAGAGGCTATTCTCATTGCTATACTGTAAAGGGTCAATTATACTTCTGCGTTGAAGCTACGCCGTAGGTGTCTAGCATTTATAGTTTTGCATCGGTAATTCTGCGTGTAGACCGCCGAACACTAGATGGCAGTGTCGTGCTTCGTTGGCACCTAAGTAATATCAACAGAAGTAGTAGTGTTGACATTCTCTGAAACTCATATTCTGGGATATTTCTCGCTGCAAATTCAGTGACATCTGGTAGTCTTCATAATTCGGAGATAAGGTGTTCCTACAAATTAATATATTTGCAAACCTGCTCAGCTAGTCTCTCTTCGATCTGCTCCATTGTCTTCACTATCAGCGGACATCAACTGGATACAGGTAGGAGGAAATACGAAGCGGGCCAATCACAATTCGTACGGTCTTGCGTCACCCTACGCACAGTTAAAGGAATATTTCAGCGGTAGGGCAAATTTACCTCATTCTCGACTTCGTAGCACCTCTAACAATCACCCCAGATAGTTTTCATCTTCATTCCTCCTGGAATTAGATTTTAATGAATTTGTTGTAAAAAGATC
>OMLI01087885.1:0-15131 GCA_900302605.1 Rondeletia loricata
CTCAGGGTGCATGGACCAGAGGATTATGTTTTTATTTTACCAGGCTGTATTAGAGAGCATAGTTAGGTATGGGATGTCAGCATGGTATGGCAATCCCACTGTACAGTTGAAATCTAAGCTCGCCCGTCTGGTACAGACTGCCATGAAGGTTATGGGGAGGAAGGAACACCAGTCCCTCCAGTCCATATATGAGCAGTCTGTTTCTAAGCAAGCACAGATGCCGAGTATGAGCTTTTACCCTGGGGCAGACGATATAGACCTCATTTGTGCCTACCTCAATAAGAAATGTGTATTAATGTTGCTTGAGGCTGTGGGGGTTGTGCAATAGCTTCATGGTGTTCTTATCACTGGTTGATATGTGTAATATGTGTTGATTTGCTACAGTATGTGCTGCTTTGTTATATGTTGTTTTTTTTTAAATTATGGAGGCAGTTATATGTGTGCAACATTTGAGTCCAGACACATTTCCCCACGGGGACAATAAAGTATATTGTATTGTATTGTATTGTATTGTATTGTATTGTATTGAAGTCCTTGTCTTCTGTACCTGACTCAGATTGTTAGTAGACTATATTGACAAACCCCCAAATCAAATCCAACTATCAGTCTGAAAGCACGAACACTGAAATCAGTCAGAGAAAGCTGCTCTTGAGACTCAGTGTTTTGGTAACATTGTGAAAAAAATGCTATTTTTGTAAGTATGCTCCTGGTTGATTACAGGTCCATTCTGGACCTTGATCAAACCCTCCAATCAGGCGGCTTTGAGTTACATTGTGGGCTGACTGTGGCACCTCAAAGACCCACGTAGGCAACAATCACCCTTATTATTACTCCAAATGAGGAACTTCAAGATGTTAATTTTCATTGAAAAGTTTGATGTGTAAAATATGGATTTGTTTTATTGTTGCTAACTCAGACAGCAGACTAGAACGTCCCCAATGTAAATAAAGAATATGCTCTTTCACTGGCAGTAGAACCATTACAGGATATTGCTCATTCAGTGTAGGCAGTATTTGATGCTAGCATAAAACCGTCTGTCATTTTCGTGTCTCTCGGTGTCTGCCTTGCTATACTGCTGTGCATTGCTTTGTGAAATATATGTATGTATTGTGACATCAAATAAAATGCGGCAAATGAGACGACTAAAGATTTTTTATGACGTTTCAGGAAAGTTAATCTCGTCTGGATCCTCTTCCCCGACCACAGAACAGTCACAAAGTCACGAAGACGAGGAAAATGAGTCAGCCGCACAAAAGCTGTTCCGTGCTTCTGCCCTTCTGCAACCTTTAAGTCTGAACCTGGATAACCATCATCAGCGGCCCACAGATAGGGCCAAAATGCAAATAACACACAAACACTCCACCACAGTCCCTCCATTGTGTACCATTGTGGCAGTAATTACTTCTCAGATAAAACCCAGCCACTGCCAGTCAGAATAACCCATCTATTCACTGGGTCTCTTTGTAGGAGGCTTTCATGCTTTTTGAAGGCAGTGGGTCAGCGAGGGGACATCAGGCATTAATGGAAAACCATCAGAACTGTGATTTCAGAACAACCAATTGCTAGGAAATCTAGGCCAAGCGTAATCTTATTATTACCTATCTGTCTTCTGGCAGATTACTGTTTCCCACTTTGCTGCTCACTGTGTAATCAAACCAAGGAAAGTCTGATGTTACTGATTTCTCTGATTTGATAGAGTGGAGTGTTGTCGATCGATTACTGTATCCCCCAGATGAACTCGCAACATAACGTAATGGCAATTGAGCGTTAATTGAACGTGCATGTTTTCTCATCAACCTTATAACAGTGATATTCGCTCACGCCCAAATGGCCTCAGTCTCAGAGGTGCTTCACAGAAAACAGCAAGCGAAATCTAACAGGTACAAGTGCTGCAATCTTGTGTGCGCACAACGATTCATCTTCAAGAGGGAGCGATTTCAGAAGAAGTTCCACCGATGAAAACCACTTGACTCTATTCGTGTACGCATGAGTGATCATCGCTGTACATCCTGAGTGGCCAGTATGGATCACTGGCTCAAACTGCAGGTGGAGGTTAAAGAGGTTTACTACCCAGAGACCTTCCCCAAGAGAAAACAATGATACACACAAACAATTACAGGAAAGTGTACAGAAGTAGGTCAAAGTGAGCCAGACTTGATACTAGCAAGTCACGCATTTGCCTGTTTATGGCTCAGGATAATAATTGTACATCTCAGCAGGCAAAACATGAATGCTGAGGTAGAAATACTTAATTATTAGTGCCTCAAGGAGAGCAGGACTGCTTTTATCAATGGGGACAGGGATCTGGCAAAGGTGAAGAGGAATGAACTTTAAAGAGGAACAGGATAAAGTATAAAGAGAACATGGAGAGACGGCTCTGCAGGTTTCAGCTCACAGCTGTTTCAACCAAGTTATTCCAGCTTTTATTAGACGGACACGTTGTTTCCGCAGATATGGAACGTTTCTAACATTATTCCTGTGCCTAAAAAGACCAGAGCTACACAGCTCAATGATTTTAGACCAGTGGCGCTCACTAGTATTTTAAGTAAATGTATGGAGAGGATCATAGTCAATCACTTATCAGCATCTCTTGCTGAATGGTTTGACCCACTCCAGTTTGCATGTAGGAAGGGCCTTTTTTGTTTTCATTATATAAAAATGAAATGCAGATAAGGAACTCAGCGTGCCAGTTGTTTAAATATGCTGATGATATGCTATTAGTCGGCTTAACACAGGAAAGGGACACAGACAGAGAGTCTACATATTTTCACCATATTGGTGAGCTCATTAAATGGTGCAAAGATAGTGTTCTGTTCATTAATGACAGTAAGGAGCTGGTTATCAGCAGTTACCTTGATCCACTCCACTCCTTTCCACCAGTCCTGGTTAACGGCCATCCTGTACAGGTAGTGGAGGAGTTTAAGTATGTACGAACCGGTATAGAGTTGTTAGAGGAACCAAGAATGTCTACAAAAGGTCCTTCATCTCAAATGCCTCAATCTCAATCACCTTACTGAACTCCTAACTCCATTCTTCCTCATTGCTCACATGTTTTGCAAGGATTTATTTACAGACTGAGCTGTAATGTCTTCATCTTGTACACTATGACAAAGCCTAGGCACAGGAAACCCTTTAGCTCCCAGGCAAACACAAATGTCTGAGAGAGAGAGAGAGAGAGAGAGAGAGAGAGATGAACATGGTAACCCATTACAGGTTAATGTGCTAAAAGATGCAATCAGTGATATAATCCACTGGAATAATAATACGTAATATAATCTAATTACTCTGTTACTTTTAGTTGCTTCACCTTCAAAATCCTTAAAATAGGAAGTTAAACCATTTATTCCGATTTCCAGACTGGATTCAGACATTATTGCAAGATGTGCAAAATGACGTTAGTGTCCATAATCTAACAATATAGATTCCCCTTCGTTTCTGAGTAACTGAAAAAGTAATCACCTATTTTTTCCCAGTAGTATCTGTAATCTCATCATTACAATTATTATTAGATTATTGTAATTCAAAAACATGCTTTTCTCTAGAGAACGAGTCTCGATGCAGAGCCGTGGCGATGAATTTGAATGCAGTTGTTAGTTCTGTTTCAGTAGCTTTTCTGACACTCATTATATTACAATTAAAATGCAGCGTCTCATATGAACATTTTGACCTGGACAACTTGATGTTCCAGTTCCACTGTGTGAAAGGCAAACTCTTTCTGGATTTCCTGTGAGGTAATTGGCATAAATGGTTGATAGTTATTAAAATGATTCCCATATAAGCCAAAAAAGAGGAAAAACATCCATCTAGCCCCAGTTGATTGCTGTTCATGGTAATAAATTACCCTATAAACAGCACAAGGTGTTAACAAGCTTTTGTTAAAAATCCCCTCCATTTAGCAGCAACAGCTCAATTTAAAGGCTCTTTGTCAATTTTCGGTCCAGTTACAGGTCAACTACAACTCACTACAACCCTAATTCCTAAACTAGAATACAGGTTATTGCTATATGATCTTGACGAGTCTAGTGTGAACTTGAAGATGTGTCTCTTATGACTATTTATGAGGCCATACTGACTTTTTGGACACATGGATTGTACAGCGGGTGAGTGAACAGAGCTAAAACAAAATGATACGAGTCTGCAGTCTCCATTTCGCCATCAAAGCCTCGTCTCTTGCCAGATTAGAGGCTTGTTTCCCAGTCTCTTGCTTTGGAAGACATGATAAAAAAAATCAGGACTGAACTAAGATAAGAAGAATTGCTTAACAGCTATTTTTTCCAAAGTGAGATATCCACCATTTGCTAAAAAAAAAAGTTATCTTTGAAAGTAATTGCTGGCATAGAAGTACAACTCATTATAGAGTACTATTTAGGTTTTAGACAAGCTAAGAGCTTTGCTTACAAAATAGTCATTTTTGAGGATGAAATCATGTTTGCAATGTGGGGTCATACGTTTCAGGAAGCAATTCTTTCAATATGGACATAGTGTTTTCATGTGTAAAATATGTTTTAGGGTGGATTCCTCCCCCATCCCTTTCTTTCATGTTCCTTTATCTCAGTCTCTTCACTTTCTCTCTTACAGCTTCAAGTCTTTGCGGATCTGTCTTTAACAGCTTGGCACATCTGCATTTTGGGATTCTCTCCCATTCTTCCTTGTATATTTGCTCAAGACATCTTCACGTCATTCCACAGATTTTCAATGGGATTCAAGTCAGGACCACTCAAGGACTTTCACATTCTTGTTCTGAAGCCTTCCTGTGCTGATTTGGCTGTATGCTTAGGGTCAATTGTCCTGTTGGAATATAAATAGCTGTCTCTAAGCGTTTCATTTTTAGTTAATTTGTAAAACCCAAAAAATATTTTTTAATAAAAAATCCACTTTGATATTATGGGTTAGTGCTTCGATCAGTGACAAAAAAATCCTAATTTAATGCATTATTAATTTAGGCTACACCACCACAAAATGGAGAAAGTCAAGGGGGTTCTCGTTAAAAATATAAGAGGGGAGAGGAGACGATAAAGAAACGTTTGATGTAAGACGGAGAGGACTGTGTTGTGACCCATTCATAGAGCAGGCAATTTCACCCTACGCAAGAATTAGATTTCCAGCTGTTACATTTATGATAATGAGGTGCTTGTTTGTTGGAAGTGAAAATGTAGAGTATTCAACATCGGACAGACTAACATGTTCAGAGCAGTAATGATCTGCTTAAACACCTGTGGCGCATTATATTATGTAACACCAAGTATTGATGCATACATGAACATACTTTTCAGAAGGTCGACATTTCTGTATTATAAATCCTTTTTTTGATTGGTCTTATGTAATATTATAATATTTTGAGATACTGGATTTTTGATTTTCATGAGCTGTAAGCCGTAATCATCAAGATTAAAACAAAAAAAGGCTTGAAATATTTCACTTTCTGTGTAATGAATCTAGAATATATGAACGTTTGAATTAAATTAACTTTTCCACGATATTCAAATTTTTTGAGACGCACCTGTATAGCAGTCATACCATCTGATATGAATGTTTCATGTCATCCATAAGAGCTTTCAGTGAATATGGCACGATAGCTATTGCCTATGTAGATGCTGTACTGCAGGAAAACTATTCCATAACTTGAAAGTCATTGCTACAGACTATGGGGATTTTCTGGAGTTTGGGTGAAACGGAAGAATAGGACGAAGCTCTTCACTTCTCTCTCCAGCAAGACTGGTTCTTACTTGTAGAAGGCATCAGGCATGATTTCCATTAACTTCCCTGCAATCATAATCCCACAAGACTATGTGGCAGCCAGTAGCTTATCAACATGAAAGCGTCTGAAACGCGTACGAAACATTCTTGAAAATTTCAATCTCCTCAATCATGGCGGTCGTGATGAAATGCTAATCAAAACTCCCAAGGTGCATTGCTAGACGAAGACCTCTGAAGTCTTAATGAGTTCCATGGCAAACACAAAGACTCATACCATTATCTCAAATGAACACGCACGCACACGGTTCCTCCGTTTCCTTCGAAATGCGTAATCGCATTTGCAATTAGGCTATTACTGACTGGCAGACTAAATACACAACATGCAGTGCATATACGCGGGAACTGTTAATGCAGTGTTTATTGCAAAAACAACTGTATAAAAAAGTTAAGACAACGTTGAGTACAATGTCTGAATACAATGCTTTTCTCCTGAGAAGAAAAGATTTCCATGGAAACCCGCACCACCTGAATCCACTCGGTCAAGCGACAGCAGGTGTTCTATTGCGCACGAAAACACGCACGAGAAGTGTCTTGTAATTGTGGGGGTGACACAACCACTTAGCTAATGTTGCTATATCAGGAGGTTGATTTGTGAGGCTTCAGTTGAGGAGTCCTCCATCACTCAGTTTCACTCTGTATCACAGCACTGTTCCTCAGGGCAGTGTGATTAACTGAAGAGAAATGTGGGATTAAATAAAGCAACACAGTACTAGAAGAGTCTTTGCTCCAGAGGGTATCAGATGTTGGACCCTCCTGTTGTAAGGTTCATTTCTGGACGGGTCTGTGTTGTGAAGTTGTAGTGAGAGCAAACGAGGCTATTTCTCTTCTTTTATCCCCAGTGGGGATTCTGCCCTCTCCCTCTTTACCAAAACCGTCTCCTTCTTAACCTGCCCGTCGTCTGTTTGTGGTGTGGCTAGTCTTTTCCTCTCCTCCTTCTTGACGTCCTTTTCCACCTCTTTCTTTGCAGTAACTGCACGTGGTGGTTTGAGATTGGTGGTGGATTCAGAGGTGGCTGTGGAGCTCTCGCAGATAGTTGGACCCTCCCACTTTGGAATGTCTAATCCCAGCAGCTCCATCAGCTGCCTCATGACTTCATCCACGTAACCATGGATACGCAGGTATGCATGCTTATCCTAGAAGATAGAAAATGAACACCATGAAATGGAGGATAATAAGAGGCTAATAGCGCACAACCTTCATTTTGCCTTTGAATTCTACGGGGCATTTAAAGTGCCACTCAATGTTTGGTGAATGCCTTCCAAGATGCAGCACTATATATAGAAATATCTGTAGTGGTGCATGAGTGAGACTCACATGTTTGGTAGGCTGCAGGTTGACAATGACCACTTTGCCACCTTTGCGCTTGGTGAGGAGTGGAAGGTCTCCACTGGGTTTGATCTGCATGGAGGTGCCCAGAGTCAATGCCAAGTCTGCTCGTCTGGGTGAAAAGACAGTTAAGAAATACGTCACTCATAAACAAGCAGTGTGACTGTCTGAAGGGTTCCTACATAGTTTCCGTTTTGAAATTCAATACTTTCCCCAGGCCTTCATTTCTTGATTTTGGTCGGTGTTCGATATGTATGCCGACAGTGTGGCTGGTCAAGCAGGTCATGAATATCTGAACAATATTCTTCACATCAACAAAAACGTGGATTGAAAGTGGGTCTACAACTACATAAAACGTGTAGTTATGTGTGTATCAGACCTGAATGGCAAACTGGTCCATACTTTCCCAGACATTTTGTGTAATTCCCAAACTATTCAAGACCTGGAAATGACCACATTTGTTTTCAATACTTTTCAGACCTCCGTAGGAACCCTGTGCCTGTGATGGGTTCTTCTTGATTATATGTACATGTTAACTCTTAATCAATGCTTAATTATTTATCAAATGTTCATAGCGACGAACGAACGTACCACACATAGGCCTACCATTGACAACAAATAACTGATGGTCACTCAGTGCTCAAAGCTCCAAATCTTTTTGCTCTGACTGAAATGTTAATTAAGCATCTATTATAAGTGGAGGAGAGCAGAGGAAAAAACTGGGTCACTCTGAATGCATGACAACATGTGAAGGTAAATACATATATTCATAGATTCATCTTGCTTACTGAAAGCCCTATGTGGGTGTAGGAATAGAAAGGGAAACCTAAGAGGCTAATGTCAAAATAAAAGACCTGGTCAGAAACAACAGATAGTGGTGAATACACGCGCTCTAAAAAGGATTCTGAATAAGGGAAGCAAATCAATGCAGAGTGCTGCAGCAAATATATCAACACAGGGTTTCACCTTTTACAATACACAGGATCTGATGAAACCATTTCCTGTGCTATTTAGTGTGAGGGTCTACGGAGAAACGTGGCTGGGATGTTGGAGGAAAGGAGGGTGGGTGAGAGCATGCATGTGGTATAATGTAGAAGAGAAACATAAGATATCAGCTTACTCTGCTCATGATATTTGCTTCCGTTTGTCTCACCTGCTGGCGTCTTCTGCTTTGGTCAGGTCTCTGTGTGGAAGAGCATCCTCCCAGTCCAGTATGGTGCTGATCAGCTTCCCTCTGTTTAGTGCACAACACACAGACTCACCCCTAAACGACTGATGGTACACTGTTAGTCATTTCAGAATGCATAAGTCCGAGCCTGCGTTTACCTGCAGGCTCTGAGTCCCCTGGAGCGGACCACGTCGCAGTAACGTCCAGTCGGTTTCAGCCCCATCACACCAATCACCTTCTCTCTCACATACTGCCTGGAAAACCACAACACACAGAACACACAACAGAGCATCCATTTAATCATTTTATAGTTAAAGAACAAACCTACAAAGATGAGTTTATACATATTAACAGGATTCTCACACTCACTTGGACATCAAATTCAAGTATTTTTCAATGACTTTCATGGTCTTGTTGGTGAAATTCAAGGACTCAAAATTGGCATGTTTTGGGGTAAGGCATGACATTGGTCATTTTTTAACTAGACATTCCCCCGCCACAGGTGTAACGAGTTGGAATATGATCACGGAGCTAAATGGTAAGCCTAAAATCTAATTTAGGGCCAAACAGCAGATGTCAGCTTCCTAGTTTGGATTTGCCATTGGAGGAAATGTGTTAAGTCATTGCGTCACGAATTACTATTTGCATAGAGGGTGTGTCCGTAGTGGGATGCTATAAAAGCCGCAGCCGGTTCACAGGTCTTTGACATGGGCCGCGCATGAGCGGCATCTTCGTGAAGAATTATACCTTGCAGAGCGCTCACAAGCTCCATGTGCTTAAATAGGCCAAAACCCATACCCATACAACAGTCAAATATTAAAATATTTTCAAAATGTTTGTCTGGCACCGTGTACAGAACCATATCTATATGCTATCACAATTTGAGAAGAATCAGTCAAGAATTGTACTGTGCAGAGCGCTCACAATCTCCATGTGCCAAAATAGGCAAAAACTGCAACGTTTTCCCCCAAAAAACAGTAAAATGTTACAAATTTCGTCTGGCGCCGAGTACTAAGCAATATAAATGCGCTATTAACATTTTAAAGAAATCGGTAAAGAAATATGACTGGTAGAGCGTTCACAAGCAAGTGTCTGCGGCGGCGGCGGACGCGTGACGATCGCTGATCCATAGTATACAATTACTCCTGATCTTGTCAAGGATGTGGATGTGTGTGTGTGTGTGTGTGTGTGCATACACGTACCTGCCGCATTTCTCACACTCCTCTACAAACATGTTTCCGTGAAGCTCTGATATGATATCCCTAATAGAGTGAGACAGAGAGAGGTCATCCAGAAGTGAAGGAAAGGAAGATCACAAAAAAACACATTCATTTAGATAATTGCCTTCAGACTTAATAAGCAATGTCAAGACTCTTCAGCATAACTAAAAAACTTTCTTCTGTCCTTCCTTGGGACTCAAACTCTAATAAATATTCCAAGCACACTTTCTGTGTTCCATTTGGCAGAAGCGGAGATTAGTGTCAAGCGGACAGTTTGTTTTACCAATTTGATTCCTTTCTCAGCAATTATCACAGAGAGCTATCACTCACCGTCTCACCTCATCTGAAAAAACGTGGAGGCTGATGGAAGGTGGGAGAGCTAAGAAATGGCTTCCGGGAAAGGTAAGCCTTCCGATGTCCGTAGAGGTTGGATATATGTATACTGAATGGAATACTGGATTCCTGGCCTTGGGTCAGTCCAGTATAACATCATATTGCTACATGCCTACTAACAACCAGGCTGATTTTGAGTTAGAATATTGAGTGTATGTCAACTGACTGATGTCTCTGCATTTGGCAACAGGACAGCAGGCAGGGCAGTGTTACCTGGGGAAGCCAGATCGGACGTGCAGGCCATCCACGTTCTGGCTGATGAGGTACTTGAGGTACCCGGCCCTCTGCAGCCCCAAGAGGGCCATGTGAGTTAAGCTGGGCCGAGCATCCTCAAATGTGGTTTCAAAGTGAGGCGTCTCACCCTTTTCTTCTAAGGTCCACACACCCTTTGGACCCCTGAAACAGAATACAGAGGTAAATAGACACTGGGCATAATTAACACAGTCTTTAAATCCAACAAGCAGGTCCATAATTCATGCTTGGCCACTTGATGGGACAAAACAATATGATGGAGAGTTCTGCAAAGTGCTTGTACCAAATTTGACAACATACATCATACAGTAAAATCTTGCTAGCCCAAGCCCTTTGGAAATATGGAAAAAAAACTTTGGCAAAATATTGAAATGGGATACATTATACAATACAAAACGAAACTTGCAAACATTCCACAAAATTGTGTACAGCCTAAATTGTTTAATTGAAATGCTTCTGATTGCAACCAAACCAAAATCTATCAAATCCATTTTCTGTGATCTGTGATTATTCTGTTCATGCTCGTTTGATTAACCAGTCAGTTTTGGATGTCTGCACTGCAGATGGGATGAACACGTGGGACTGTGGCATCACTACTGGTGCCCACGTCACACCCCGACAGCTGTCGAGTTCCTGTGAGGACACACAACTTATCTTTATGCATCAGATGGGGGAATGCATCCTGTGAATCCTCAAATATAGCCAGTAGTCTCGTCTCTCACTTTCTATATGAACTTTCACGCCCCCATCCGTCATTGCTAATATGATTCACTGCGTTGCTCAGCCAAGACTAGTTCAAAGACATGTAGAGGCATGTACATCACTTATTACATGCTTATCACCAGGAGAAAGCTGCTGCAGGACATGAAAGTCAGGGAGCGTCTGTAAAGCCTGAACATGTTTTGGTGCCCTCAATAAACTCAAACTGAGACTGAATTTCTGACTGTCAGCTGAAGTGAGTGTGTGTGTGTGTGTGTGTGTGTGTGTGTGTTTGGGGGGGGTGGGGGTCATTTGCAATGGTAAGCTAGCACTCAAGGTTGAATCACCTTTACAGCCAGCAGTGGGTATATTCCTTGTGCCGGTGGGCCTTTTGTGTATATAGGAGCCTAGGCTTTAATAACAGGTCAATCAATCAAGGTCAACTCTGCATGACAGACAGGCAGCCTAATCAAATATTAAGTTTCCACTGAGGCCATCTCCAGGCGTGTATACTGGACTCCATTGCAGGCCAACACCTGTGCTAGAAAAACTGTATATAACAAGGGAAAATGAGTCTCATTAAGCCTAATTTATACAGCGTGAGATAACCCCTGTGAGACAGATTTTTTGGCTCATTGACGTCATTTGGAACATCTCACAGGCCACTTGGCTCATACCTCCTGAAATTTGTAGCGGCCCACACCGCGTCATTAATGTCTCACAGCTTTGACTGGTTGACTGGGCTGGGGATACGGAGCGTTCGGAGATGAGAAATTGTTCTTCTATACTTCCGTGTTTTGGTCAGAGCCTAGACATTAACGCTTGTCAGTGAGCCGATGTGTTGAGTATAAATGCCCAGAGCTATGAGCCATGAGCCATAGCTTGTCTTACACAGTATAAACTAGGCTTTAATGTCTTGCTCAGTAACATTTCCTTGGTTCTCTATTTTATGTGTGTCAGCTCAGATATTTGGGGCGAAATTGTGGAAACGTAGGACATCCAGAAGCTATAATGGAATAAAACAAAATAGCTTCTCTGTGTTATTGGTCTTACAGAGCTGGATCTGACCAGCAGCTCTGCCAGATAAAGTCACTGTAAGCATGTGTCACCCTCATCTGCTGATATAGTGGTACTACAAGAGAAACCAGGAAGCAAACCACAGTCTCAGTGAAGTCTCAAGCAGACTGCAGGCCCCATTAGGCCTACCAAAATCTGGAGAACAATAAAAAACCTTACATGTTTTCTTTGGGGGGGTGAAGAAGCCTACAATTGTAATATTTAAATAAAGAGTACTTACATTCTCTTGTTTGAAATTGCATTACTGAAAAAAATATTGTGGTAAATTAGCCAATTATTTTAAGCAAAAGTATTCTAAACTCGGGCCCACGCTCAAAGACTATGCACCTTTCCTAAGTATCTTGATATTATGAACAGTGGCATCAAGGTGTTAGTTGTCTACTAGTTTATTCCCTCAGTCTCAATGCCTTGCAATCCATTTGCCACCTGATTAAGTCGCACCATGACAAGAAATTAAGTAAAGTAAAAATCAACAAATCCTTAAAATCTACCAAAATGAATTCAAATGCAAAGGATATATAGTTAAAGAGATAGGCTTCTAAAAACCCAAACTATCTGAACCATCTTCAACTGCGTCCGTCCAATAACCCTCGCACCCGCACTCATACACAGACCCAACACAAGCTCTGGGCCCCGTTTGTGGAGTTTATGATGCAATTTTTACATCTCTTGTTGTTATTATCCATTGTTTTGGTTTGTATCAATGTCCTTTGTTTTCTGTAAATGATTTGTGAGAAACCCCGTTTGTTAAATACACTTCAGATTAACTCAAAAGTAAAAATGTCAGACATTTTCAAATGTGTCTTTGACTTTTTACGTCATCTGAAGTTTGTTCCATGCACCTGCTACAACACAATTTGACTTGACTACCAAATTAACGGTTAGGTTGTTATTATAAAGAGTTTTAACTGTTTTGGGGTGTTCTGGGTTATGGGCTCTCAATCTCGAGAAAAATGAAATCCTAATGATTACTGGGAATGTTGACAGTCATGCTACCATATATTTCATACCATCCATGTTTAAAGCCCCTACATGTAGAATATTTGCCTCAATATATAATTCTCAAATTTACTTTGATAGCTTAATATAACGGCTGGAGAAAAACGAGACCATCGCAATGAAAATTGGTTTAGTCTATGTGTTGCTTTCTATTTCTTTTATAGACATTTTTCATCTTTCCATGGGTGCCAAAAATGTGAGATGGCACTATTCAATTAACAAGTCCTTCTATTTTCCCCTCCTTTCCAATCTCTGTTCAATCTGTTTGTTCCTCCCAGTCCGCCTCCCTCCACATTTATAGTGACAGGACTTTCTTCTAAAACTCTCTATACTTCACCTGTCAGAGACTCTGGATCAATGTTTGACATCGTCCATCCTATCTGATTCATCAGATGTACTTCATGGTCTCAGTGTTGTTTTGCTGCAAGAGCCGTTCAATCAGGAGCAACAGGGTTGGTCAGGAGAGCTGTGCAATTTGAAACCAGCAACTAAATCACTGCAAAAATCCTAAGTGGAGTTATAGAAGTGTGCATACATGGCAGGTACATTGGTCAGTTTTGATATTACTCATCCAAAATCATTCTTCTGGTATGTGTAGTAAGAACACCTTCATGACTTATTATAGGCTAACTGAAAGCCAAAGGGTGCTCTGAATGTGACTCTTCTGAATGCTGTGGAGCGAAGGATGACACAGGACTAGAAATGCCAACCTGCCCTGCCTCATCCAATCAGTACAACCCATTTTCTGTGACACGCTCAATTTGACACTGTACGCTTTCTATCAATATGTTTTTCACAAATTTGGATTAATTTGCTGCATTGTAAGCACTGCAACAGTCATTTCTATAAAAAGTAGATCATTCCTATCTTGTACCACTGCAGACGTTGATAACACAAAGGTCATCCCTCGTCACAAAATTTCCATTTAAACATCCCTGCCCACCAATTTCCAGGTTCTTTCTAATGATGTGCGGTATGTCTCTATTCACAGCTGTAGTGCCAGGCGAATCTCCTAATAATAAATTCAATTTAAGAGCGCCTTTCTCAGACTCAAGGACACTTTACATAGTTTAAAAAGTAAAAATAAAAATAAAATAAAAACTGCATTAAAACTCTGTCTACCAACATCTGTTCAACTTCTACATATGTAACAATATACCCTGCAAACATACCCATAGGATTTTGAATCAAGTCTCTATTTCCGTTAGTTTCTTAGTTATGGCAAAAAAAACGATAATCAACTAATGACGGATATCCCAGATCTGGATCCGGATCACGACCAATATCTAATCAATTGTTCACCAAAACTTATGGAAATCTGTTCATACGTTTTTGAGGTATCCTGACAGACAAGAAACTGGAGCTAAACTATAGCTTTGCATTTGAGTGTGTGTGTGTGTGTGTGTGTGTGTGAGAGAGAGAGATAGTAAAAATTAGTGGCAGGGGAGACCACCTGTGGTGACTTTGTTGGTGCCTCACCTGAAGTCAGGTATGCCTGTTGAGGTGCTGATTCCTGCTCCAGAGTGGACAACCAAATACTGAGACTCCTTTATCAACTGAGCCAGCGTCTCCACCTTCGCCTTCAACTCCTCAGGACCATCAAATACCTGTTGAAGATAAGAAAGACAGAGAATTAATTCTGTTTGAGTCCTCTAGATCATATTGTCAGGGTTTTTCCTGCATATAGGAATTTTTGGCGCCCCCCAAAGAGGTTTTATCCAGCGCCAAAGGAAAATCACCAGCGCCAAAATGATAAGAATTGAGAATAAAAATAACAATTAAAATCCTCTCCGAATGTGTTTAATAGCTTGTTTCAAGTTCAGCCCATTCAACCCCTCTTTCTTGCAATTTCCGTGGTTTGGACCAATAGTAATGGAGTTAATAGACAGGTTAAGTATCTTAAACATTTTGGCTGAATATCTATGGGTCCATTTCGTGTCACGTCGGAGATTTCCCGCGATTGCTCAGAGTGAGCTCAGAGTGACAGCGGAGCTTTTTGGTAGACAGCCACAGAGACAGCTAGCGGAGCTTGTTGGAAGACAGCCTTCGAATCGGATCACCTGTGAGGTAAGTTTCCAATGAAATTCAGCTTATTTTCTATGTATAAATATAGCTCTATAATCTAATTATCTAGATAAAACAGAGCGGAGAAGTTAATGTGTGGCTGTAGAAGGCCTTTCACAGAAGGCCAACATGACAGCTGTTTAATTTCATCCAGTTTTATTTTAATCTTGGTTTGA
>OMLI01087886.1:0-17770 GCA_900302605.1 Rondeletia loricata
GTATAAGAGAGGTTTACCCGCTCTCTTCCCATAGTGCCTGGAGTTATCATTAGGGGTGTCACGATTTTCCAAATCCACGATTCGATTTGACTTGCGATTTTAAGGCCACGATTCGATTTTCAAATGTTTTTTTTATTTTATTTTTTTCAGCACTGAAGTGTTTCTCAATAAGTAACATTTATTTGAATAATAACAATTATAAATAATAACAAAAATATGAGAATATTTAAACACACCTAAACAGTTAAGAGCTTTATCAAAACTAGACTCTAGAATAATAAACAGTTGAACATTTACCACGCTATTAACTATTTACAAATTTTCTAATGCCCTGACAACTGTCATTAAAATTTTCAAATTCTTCTTTAAGAAGATGAGTATGTTCACATTCTCTGGAGAGAGGGCTACTTTTTTTTTACATTTTACCCATCACATGATTTGGCTAAGAAGAGCACGCGGGGCACGGGGGTGGAGAGAAAAAACACCCCCCAAAAATACGATAAAATCGGAAACCTGCTTGTGATTTCGAAGTTCGAAATCGAACGCTCATTTTTATAGATTTTCGATTTCGAATCGAAATCGTGACACCCCTAGTTATCATATATTAATGATTTGCCCTGGCACTACGAGCTATGTCAACTAAAAACACTGGACTGCTTGGTTTAGGAAAGGATTGTTGGGCATAAGTGTCCCAAGTATCGTCCCAGATTAGATGTTGCGGGGCCTTGTCAGTAACAACATGGCACTACTCTTTGCCTTTCGGCTGAATGAGAAGCTGAATATAAGTAAATTCTGTTGTGCTGGTGGAACCAATGTCATATCAGCCCACATTGTGGAGGAAAGGGAAAAATCTAATCAAAACAATGGCTGAATTTAAATGATGGCTGAGAGAAAAGTAAAATATGCTGTCACATCTGCCGCTGAGGTATCTGTAGGGGATTGAGTTTATGTGATCCAGACTCTTAACCATGTAGCATGGGTTTATTTAAAATCTTCAGGGGTGTGATCAGAAACACAAAAAAGCAGGAAAACTCAAATCTCTTATTAGGAAACACCTTGGGAGCTGTCTTCATAATTTCATCTAGTTTAGATGAAGACAGTTAACTAAAAATAATAAATGGGATTCCACCTTGGTCACAAAAGAATGCTATTCCTCCCATGTCTGTGTCAAGGTAGAGATACTGTAGTTACAAAAAAGTCTGTCTGGTGTGGACCTCATCAAAACAAGTCCAAGTGTAGTTACTGTGAAAAAAGTAACTGAATTATCTCAGTCATTTTGCACAAGAAACATCCTTTCCTTTACTGTTGTTTTATGCTTTGCCCCGCTGTAAAATGTTCTCCTTTGGAAAATACATAAAACAAAGTCTTAAATCTGTCCCTTAATATCCTACTCTAAGTTGTCCTAAGGAGGACAGGAGCCTGGAGTGGAGAAATACTTTCTGGATGCTGTTGTGGTAACTGAGCAAAAACACTGCTTTGGTTCCATCTAAGGCATAACTCTTATCCCAGCTGTCACAGATAGTGTGCAGACGTGTGTTGGACTGAGTAATTCATTTTTTATGGGCTGTACTCACGGTTGTTCATGAAGTTTTGAAAGTCTGACACAGTAATGCACAGCTTTTATGTTTGTCCTACCAGTGCCAGGTTTGGAATAATATTGTCTGAATTACAGTCATTGTTTCCTGTCAGGATGTGGCTGGTACAGTGTAACAGGATAAATCTTCCCCCGCCCAAGGGTCTTGGTCAGCAGCTTTTCACTCAGGAGTTCCTGCTTTATTGTGTCTGTCCCTGGGCAGGTCCAGGGTGTTGTCATGGTGATATCCTTCTGTACAGGATCTGACACCCATGACCCTGTTAGATGGATGGGCAGACTGAGACACCCGTCCCGGTTGATATCAGCCATGCGCTGAGTCATAGCCCTAGCTTTATGTGATGAGCTCGAGGTGTGGGTCAACCATAGAAGGATAAAATGATAAAACATCCCTTTTCTTAAGGGGATATTAATTTTGTTAGTAAAGCGGACCAGAAATGAAGAGATCATGGAGGGATAACGCTTGTAAACATGTTGACAGCGTCTTATTAAGCCTTTCAGCATTCGCAAGCCATTGTACAATGTTTTTGTAGGCATTACTGTTTACTTTGATCTGTCATCTTCACAAGGCAAGGAAGATGCAGAGTGTACTTCCTTACTCCTAGCTGAATAGCCTAGGTTATCTCCATAGAAGTACTCCACATCCAATAGTGTATTCAGGCAAAGCACCTTATAATAATCCCTTGCAGCCTGTACATGTCAAAAAGAGCTGAATGAGCCTTCTCACCCCAGCCAATAGATAGAAGGTTGCTGTAGCAAAGACCACTTAATCATGTTTTACTGGCTAAGGGAGAGAGCACCAGAGTCTCGGCAGGCCTCCGTGGCTGAAATGCAGATTTCTGACAGTAGCCAGGAGCATGCTTTAGAGCAGATGTAGGCCTTTAACATATTGCCAGTTACTTTGCTTAAGGATGAGGTTTGTCATAACTAGAACCCTGAATGCTTTTTAAGCAGTCCTGATTTTCTTTGAGTTGGTACAATAGACAACCGTAACCTCTGATACTACCTCACCAATCATTTCTCTCAGGAGTTTGCTAAATTCGGTTGTTAAACTTTCTGCGCTTGAAGGCAAGGGCGATAATTTCAAGAGAACCAAATACTTGCGCCATTTTACTCTGACCTCATTTTCTCCCTATCCGCACTCAGGTTTTTCATTATTTTATGTTTTACCCTTTCACTGGTGTCCTTTGTTTGAAAGTATAATACTGTCCTTCAGAGACCTACCAGAGTGAGGCTTCAATTGTAGAAATCATGTGAAAACTGCCACAGGTTAAGCAACATATTCCAGTGTGGTATTAAACATGCAATCATGCAAGGTCTTCATTTTAATTGGTTATCTCAACAGCACACCATTTAACATGTATGGCTTTGTTTCATGTCACTGTGTTTTTCAAGAGTGTGTTGTAATTGGTTGCGAGTAGGTGGACTGGTCAATTGAGATAAAACAGAAATAAAATGCAAATGGCTTTTATTCCACTAGAATAATATTTTTCATATTATATTGAAGTGGAGCTTAGGCAAATTTATCAAGGGTTCCACAAACACCTTCAATCCCATCATGCTCTTCATCATGCTCTTCATCATGCTCTTCATCATGTTCTTCACGCTGACTGCTCTCTTCATGCGGTGCATTCGGACACTTATCTAATACCTGCACAAATTATAACCCATGAGGTCCTCTGGTCTGTGTGATGGACAGGGGACATTAAAAGTGCATAACTGCGGGGACTTGGTGCTGAGAGGGGGGAAAAGGACAAAATATATATATATTCTTTTTTTAATAAAGATGTGGTTTCCTGACGCCACAAAGTGTGACCTGGCAGGCCTGGAAAACAGGATGCGTCTGACACACGCTGGCACAGATAACCTGGAGGAGACCATGCTTGTGCTTGGGTTTAAAATGTCAATCTTAGTTATCTTACAATGATGTTGAGTTTGGAGCCTATTTATTTTGTATGTACATTAATGTACCTGTAAAGCAAGAGGAGAAACAACATATAAAATAATGTAGTTCTTATTTGTTACCTGTTATTATATCCTAGGTCTAAATATTGATGCATTTTCAGCTTATTCCCTATATAAATATATGAGCCCAAAGAAACTTCTTATCCACGGTATTTTGTCAAACTTCAGTAAACGTGAATTCAGCTTCTTTCAATTTTTCCATGTAGCTGCTCTGGTTCATAGGATTTAGGACATAGAGGTTTTGATTTAATGACAATATCAGTTCCTTTATTTCACCTAAGCCTGGCTGAAACAGCCTACAACAATACAGGACAGAAATTCAAAAATAAGCTCTCTAAATCCTCTTCACTTCTGCCCCTCTCACTCTCATAGTCTTATAGGTCCAGTTGTGGGTTAGGAGACAGAGATCACTGCCCTATAGTGGAGACTGGCTGCAAAGTAGAGAAAGATTGCCACCTAATGGAGAAAAAGTAGTTACTGTTTTCTGTCTCTCTTGCACTCTCACTATCTAACACACTGTCTATTTTTCTCCTTTCCTCTTTCTACCACTCTCTGTCTCACTATCCGTCTTTCTCTCTGTGCAGCTGTGTGTACAGTGTGTGTGTTGAGTGTAATTGTCTGTGTCTGTAAGTGGGATCTAATTTGCCTTGTTCCATCCAGTATTTTAGTGTTTTCTCCTGCATGAATGTAACTTTGTAATTTATTACGTTTAATTACCCTATGCAGTACTTGAAGTGAAACATTTGTGGCGAATGAATTAAATGGATGTTTTAAATGGTTGAATTTCAACTGTTGTCTCTTCTTTTGTCTCCTGTTGTTTTCTTTTTCAGGTCCAGTATCTGTCTGTTAGGCCTGAGGCTTAAATAGTGTCTAGCAGTGCTGTACTCGAGTCTGTTCCTGTAGCCTGTGGCTCCATGGAAGGGTTTCCTGTCCACTGACCGAGCAGGCTGCCTCACTGGACCAGCAGCCATGTCCGCCTGCAGCACCTTCACTGAGCACGTGTGGAAGCCAGGCGAGTGCAAGAACTGCTTCAAACCCAAGAGCCTGCACTGCCTGGCCCAGAGCAGTGGAGGGAAGGCTCCTTCTGAGCAGAGGCCTCCACCGCCTCAGCAGCAGAATCAGCCCCCTGCTGGGGCCAGAGCCAATCCGAACCTCACCAACAACTCCCAGAGGGCTGGCAGTGTGTCAACCCGCTCTGGACACTTCCGTCCACCGGTGGCCAAGAAGCCAACCATCGCTGTCAAGCCCACTATGATGCTGCCCTGCTCCTCAGCAGGCCTGGATTCAGAGGGCAACCTACAACAGCCACCAGGTGCAGGAGAACAGGGCAAAACATCAGCCTTCACGGTCTGGAATCGCAATGGGCTGAACCGTAAGAGGCCTGGTGGGCCCAGCAACAACAACGAAGGAGAGGATGGCAGTGAGGAGATAGAGGGTTATGGACAGCTTAGCCCACGGGCCCCCAGTGGAAATAACAACAACAGTGGACTGACTGATGTCCTGAAGGAGATAGCTGGGCTGGGCCCTGGTCCTAGCCCCACCCCCCTGTCTGGCTCCAAGGACCTGTTTTTGGGACGGATCAGTAGCTCATACCGGCGGTCCTTAGAAAGAGGCCTTCCAGCCTCAAGCTGTTTGGCCATGGGCAGCACCAGTAGCGGTGGAGGGGCTGCCCAAAAACGGGTGTCCCTTAGCGATAGCACAGAGATCATCAGCACCGAGGGCGGTCGTTTCTGTTACCCAGAGTTTTCCAGTGAAGGTGAAGAGGATGAGGAAGAGGAGGAGGGGGAAGAGAGTGAAGGGGATGATGATGAACATGAGAGCTGGGATGAAAGTGATGAGGAGTTACTGGCCATGGAGATCCGCATGCGTGGCCAACCAAGATTTGCTCAGTTCCGTGCTGCCACATTGTCTCCGGTGCCATTTGCTGCAGGAAAAAAGTGGAATACTGTGCCACTACGCAACCGCTCACTGCAGCGGATTTGTGCTGTGGACTATGATGATAGCTATGATGAGATCTTGAATGGATACCCCTCCATGGACTCCAATGGAGCTCTCCTCCCCTATGGACCTAGAGACATTCAAGGCAGCGGGTTCCTCTCAAATTCAGAGTCTACCACTTCTCCAGAATCATCCTCATCACTACCAGAGGACTCCCGTACAACCTCCAGCAGTGGGAGCAGTGCCCCCTGTGCTCTAAGAAATGGCCTGCACTCTCCCACATCTTCCAAGGCACCCCTCCCCTGCACTTCTCCAAAGAAGGAGCCTGTCCCCCGAGCACTGAGTCCACCCAAGGTGACTGAAACACACAAGGCTGTCCTGGCCATTAGATTAGAGGATCAGGATGGTAGAGAGGGTGCGCCAATGCCCCAGGCCCTTCCTGGTCAACCAGTCACTATCAGTTTTAGTCCCACGGAGGAGCAAGCTAAGCCTTACCGTGTGGTCAACCTGGAGAAATCTCTGATCTGTAAGCCTTACACCGTAGTGGATGTTTCAGCATCCATGGCCAACAAAGAGGAACAGATTCCAGACTCTACTCCAAAACCCAAAAACCCATCCATGCCTTCTAGCCCTGCCTCATTCCCTAGCACTCCTTTAGGCCAGCCTCTGTCTCCAGCCTCCCCTATTTCCCCATCTTCCCCTATCTCGCCAACATCACCCATGTCTGTGGCTTTTCCAGGCAACTCCCGCAAGAAACCAGGGAGCATACGCTACCAAGAGGTGTGGACGTCAAGCACCAGTCCTCGCCAGAAGATCCCCAAAGTGGATCTAGGGGTTGGGAGTGCACCTGGCCCTGCCATCCCTCCTCGACACTGCAGTCACAAGTCAGCTCCCACTTCTCCCATTGCTGGGCTGTCTTCCTCCCGGACTGTACCTGTGAAATCCCCCAACTTATCAGAGATCAAGTTCAACAGCTTCAATAATGCAGGCATGCCTCCTTTCCCCATTATTATCCGTGATGAGCCGGCCTATGCCCGCAGCTCCAAAAATGCTGTCAAGGTACCTATTGTCATCAACCCAAGCGCTTATGACAATCTGGCTGTGTACAAGAGCTTCCTGGGACTCAGTGGGGAGCTACCACAGCCAAAGGGGTCAGGCAGTAGAGTGGCCAGTCATACTTATGAAGAGATTGGATCCTCAGAGAGTGTCCAGTCCTCCTCAACAGAGAAAACCATCTCTGGTAAAGGAACATCAGAGAGAGCCTCTTTTGAAGAGCCAAAAGCTCCAACGGAAACAGCCTCAAAAGCACCAAATTTCCAATCTAGAACCACTACAGACTCTAGCACTGTGACAAGCACTGTAATGAGCACCGCAGTTGGTGCCATCTCTCCCACTACATCAATAAATTCTCCCGCTGTTCTTGCCATTACTGCAAACCTACCTAAAAGTAGCCCCACTGCCAATGCTATTATGCACTCTCGCAAGACAAGTGGGGACACTACTTGCTGTAAAGAGGGTAATACAGACTTTGCTTTGTCCTTTGGGACAGGGGTGAGCCATCGGGCGGAGGCCAGCACTGTGCTTTCTCAGATTGTGGCCTCCATCCAACCTCCTCAGTCTCCTCCAGAGTCGCCCTCAGCGCAGGTTAAAGTCTTCAGTTCTGAGGAGCTCTATGCCCTCCCACCTGACGCCACCAAGGAGACCCTCACCCGACCCAAGTCTCTCTTCTCCACAACCGAAGGCTGTCTCTCCAAACCCAAGAAGGACACACCCTCAAAGCTGTTGTCCAAATCCCAGAGCGCCTCTGCTGCCGTCCCACTCTCCAGCCCTAAGTCAGAGCCCAATGCCCCCTTCCCTCCTCCCAGGTCCACCTCTTCCCCTTACCATGCCTCTAACATCCTCCAGAGACATTTTGGCAACTGGACCAAGAGCTCTGCCTCCAGCTCCCCCATACGACCCAGCGAAGGTGAAACTAGTCCAGGTGGAGGAGAGGGGAGACGTATTTCAACAGAAAGCACCAAGCCCAAACGCTGGATCTCCTTCAAGAGCTTCTTCCGCCGGCGGAAGGATGAAGATGAGCAGAGGGAGAAGGTGGAGAAGGAGAAGGGCAAGCTGGTTGGGCTTGATGGAACGGTCATCCATATGCTGCCGCCGCCACCGATCCAGCGCCATCACTGGTTCACTGAGGCCAAACCTGAGGATCCCAACAAGAAGCCAACCATCATCTTCACCTACAAACCAGATGGCGGCAGCACCCCTGGTGAAGGGGAGGGAGAACTACGAGTAGAGGAGTGCAGAGAAACTGCACTGCTGACACCTGAGGAGAGCAAGGAACCCAGACCACTGAGCCCGGGGCAAACACCATCCTTACACACCACAGGAGGTGATCTCATCAGCAAGGGCAACAGGTAATTTACCGAGATCAGTTTTATTTACTCTTATGACGCCACAATGTTAAAACATGCCCCAGTGCCCCCAGTTCAACCTGTTGGAGTAGACTTATTACGACTTTGACCTGAGTTGGACCATGTACCATTTGTTGTTTGGCAGAGACAACATGTACACTTCACGAACTTAAAACAGTAACCCCCATTACAGATGAGTCCCAGATAATCATAAACCGAAACCTAGCATGGTGATGGTGGAGATGTCTTTGTGTAAATTAGTGAGGGTATGCCTGTTTACCCAATTCCCCTCGAGGATAAAAACAAGTTTAATCTTATCATATGCTAGGTGTAAATGTGACTGGAGCAGATGTGATAACTGTGGGATTGTGTCCTTTATTAGGTAGAAGGCAGTATTGCTTCTATTAAAGTTCTATAGAAAGATTAACCCCATAAGAGACCATGTACCATCAAACAACCATTCGTTTTCAACCCATGAACAATCTAAAAGGGATTCTGAAGAGGTGCTGAAAGGCAAATATTGCTTTCACACAAATGGTTACTAAACAAGCCTGTCTGTTCAATGTCTCTCGTGGAATTCGTAATATTCTATCAAATCAATTCACACATGCTGTGCCTGCAATGCCTCTCGCTCATCTGATGAACCATTTAGCTTGCAGTGGCCATATTCCCATCACCCACACACATTCCCTTCAGTGCCCTCTTGGGGCTCAGCTCAATTGAGGCTGCTCAACCTTTGCCAGCTGCTCCTCCCGAGTGCCTGGGGTGCTTCTCTCCCTATCATACAGATCCCTCATCACAAATTCTAGATGTGTTTGATCTTAATTTTGCATGTCTGCTCGCCCACTTGCTAAGCAGACCGCATGGGCAGTGTCTGTGTACGGTCCACGTGGTCTCTTCCCTAATGCTATCCATTACCCGAACAGCACGCTCAGTGATTGGTGGGTCTCCCACCAGGAGGGGACCTCAGTTCGTTACAAGTCATCCAACAGCGGCCAGATCATGCTCTCCTCTATTAATCACTGCTTTGGATCACAGATTCCATTCAGCTGCTCAGATGGCATCAAAGCGCATGCTCTGTCGCTGACACACACACACACACACACACACACACACACACACAACATGGCAGTCTAGTTGGTTTATTCTTGGATAATAAGTTCATTATTTGTCTAAATGAAAAAAATATTTTCTATTATTTGTTTAAATTCTAGAGGGAAGTTTCCTGCAGTGTGAGCAGTTGTGCCAGGGGAAGATAAGACACATATGGTGTCTGATATATTTTCTGTTCTAAATTTAAACTAGTTTGTGGTGAATGTGACTTGTTTTTTTGTCTTGGAAGTAAATCTAAGTGTATTGTTGTTTCTCTCTACTGCTATCTCACACAGTCAAAGATGATAAACAGTCAAATGGACTCTATAGTGGTCAATCAAGAACAATAAACTTCATTCATCAAGCAAGATGCATGTACTGAGAGCATTGTTAATAACTTGTCATCTCAAACATTTAGACACCAAGTTAGATAATCCAAAGTCTTTCAAAACATTTAGAATCCATGTTGTTTTAATCAGTGAGTGTTGGCACAGTATTCAGAGGCTTTAGTGTTACAAAAACAATTATATTAGAACTTTAGATGCACCAATGATCTTAAAATAAATGGTTCTACTAAGAGTGTATTAGTGGGGTAAGAAATGTAACCTTTGCAGTGGCATAGTTGTGTGAATTCATCCCAAACCCCACCCCAAACTTCTAGGTAATTCAGTAATGAATCCTCTGACTCACCTTGATTGACCTGGAACAATCAGCAGCTTGAAGTAGTCATTTCCCGTTGAGCAAGGTGGCATCAAACAAACATGCTCTACATTGGGTTTTTAGTAATCGCCTTAAACTGTGTACATACACCATCCACTCAAATGTGAACATATCATGCAAATTGATCAATTTGTTTGATTTTTGCAAATTGGCAACTAAAATTCAGATGCAGCAAAACTTGAAAAGGCAGAAGAATATGTTATTGTGAAGTTGCATTGAAAAATGTTTGTTACTAGAAAGCAGACATTGGAATGTTCTATTGTCTTAATGTGAAAGCATTTAATGTTAGAAATTACTCTTTTTTCAGTCTAGCTAATTACTCTGTATTTCCTTATATCTTACATCAAAGGAAATCATATTTTCATTAAGGACCTTTGGAAAAGACGTAGGAAAGGTCTCTTTCTGTCCCTTTGTCATTGTGTGCTATCTGTTCTTACTCTATGCTGTCCTTTCATCTTTGATTGGCCCTGTTTTATCTGTCTTTCTGGCAATCTTCTCAAATCTACTTTTCATTTCTCCTTTTACTTTGTTGTTTTGTAACCAATTTTTTTATATTTTATTTTCCTTTTTCCATCATTTTTGTTGACAGTGTACATCACAAGTACTTATGGTGAAACAACAGTGTCAATGTAATGAGTAAACCAGAATAAAACGAAACAAATGTAAAGGTATAAATAGAGAAATAAGCAAGTAAACAAGTAAATAAATAGAAAATTCAACAAAAAATGTAAAGAAAATAATAAATATAAATATAGCCGCAAGTGGCCATTAGCCTGTGGGGCAAATTATTTGGCAACAACAATATAAGCTCGATTCATCATTTTGGAAAAGTTCTACATCTCGACGATAGATCATTTTTATGACAGTCCTGCAACTGCAGGTGAAATGGTGCCTGACATATTGCCATTTGAAAAATTGCCAGTTTGTCCTGATAGTGGTGCTATTCAGCATGACCAAATGTTGTCTGACACATTTTGGGTGTGGATGGCCTAGCATTAAGCATTCAGGAATTCTGCCTCCCTTCCTGTTTGTGCATCTTCGCCGTCAACTTCTTTTGTGCATCAAGGCCAAACGGTTATCAAAATTCTACGATACAAAGAGGATGTAGGCAGTTGAAATATGCTGTGTGTAAAATTTGGTGGAGATTAAGGAAACTTTGTTGGAGAAATACAATTTTAAAAAGTTGCAAGGTTGGCCTGATGGTGGCGCTATGGAGTGCAACCAAATGTCTGTCACACTTTGGGGCCATCCCAAATATGTATCTGAAGTTTGGTTGCTCTAGCATTAAGTGTTTAGGAATTATGCCTCACGTGTCTTGGCCATCAACTTCATTTGTGCACCACGGCCAAATGGTTTGGATTTACAAAACTCTGGGTAATAGCCCTAATCTAGGAAGTCCATATATGCTGTGTGCAAAATGTAGTTGAGATTGGATCACCTTTGCAGGAGAAATAGCGAAAAATACCTTTATCTGTCTCTTCTCTCTCCATCTCTGCCAATTTTGCATCACTCATATCGTCTTAGATTTGTGGGTTGTTTTCAAGGCACTTAGCTGTCTACCATCACTTTCTCTGCACCCTCCCCCCCTCTCCCCCAAACTATGCCTTCCTTCACATTTCTCTCCTTTGAGCCCGGAGCTCTGTGAACGCTAAGTATTTCACTCCTCCATCCTGTCAAGAGCTCGCCCCCATGCTGTCTCTTTTCTAGCTTCCCTGGTTTCCTCTCCTTCTCCAGCTTCAGCTCTAGTCGCTTTTTCTCTCTTCCAAAAGTTCCTGTCGCTTCTCTCACTTTATAACAAGTGGGTATGCACCAATACTGATACTAGTATGGGATTTCAGGCCAGTGCTAGGCTAAAATAGGGTATATTTATTGGAGAAGTTTACCCAAAAGTTTGATACCAAAAACCGTAACTCATTAATCAAAGCAAAGTTATTTAATCATTTTACTTTCTTCAAACATAAGATGATGGATCTCTCTAATGAAGAAAAATGGATTGTGTTTCAGTCATATTTTGCCCAATCACCCCAAACTAAGTTTATAATGCTCAGTAAAAGGATTGGATGGGTACTCATACTGGCCAATACTAAGTTTAGTCTTCAGAATTGGTGTCAGCAGTAAAGACGAACTGTTGGAGTATCCAAACGATCACACTGTGAGTAGAAAAGCACTATATTTACACCTTTATTTAGCGCAAATCTTCACTACAGCCATTGTTTTCGAAAACGTTCACGTTGCGCTCACCCAGACCTCGTGCGTTCACGTGACTCTTCCCCACTTCTGTGTTTACACTCTTACGCATAAGTCTATCCACTCCAAACAGACCAGATTCAATGGGTCACGTCTGCCTAAATACTTCCAAGCGTCTCACCTTTGCCCTAGTCAGCCTATCTTTCCTTGCATCTGTTGTCCTTTTATTTATCATTCTTTATGACCCTGCCTCTTACAGTCTAAGCTGTGAACTTGTCAATCAGTAACTAATTCCTACAGTTGATGTATTGGTAGGAGCAAGACTCTATGAAGAACAAAATATGGATATCTTCACACAGCAGAAGCGATGTTTAAGTGATGCCAGTGTTACTCCACCATGTATTCTATCATTCCATGTTTATCTCAGGTATTCAGGTGGTTGTGACTTGGATACAGCTAAACTTCTCCCCCAGCCCCTCTCTTTCCATCCCCTCTCTTAAGCTTCCTTTGGTGGTGTTGTGAGGATGTGACAAAATCAAAGTCTACAGAAGGAATGTGCTTGTGGAATGTGAAAAAAATGCCTGTGCAGAGCTCTCAGTGTCTTCGTAGCAGACGTTAAAGGGATAGTTAGGGTTTTTAAGCAGCTTGTCTGATTATTCATTAACTGCATATCCTTTCCGTTTTTGAGATGGTTTTAGATATTGGAGAAAAATTTGATCATTAGTTGTTATCAATGCTAGTGCAAATCTGTGGAGCTTAAAAATCTTTCTCAAAAACGTTCTCAAACTTGCTATTTAGTAGATCTTAAATATGATTCTTCCAAAAAAAAATGTTTTGTCCCATTAACTTGCACCAGTATTGCTAACAATTGGCTAACAAATGCTAATAACGTATGTCTCCACTCCAGTATCTCAAAAACCAAAATAAGTGAAAGGACAACTATTGACATGGGCTTCTAAAAACCAGAACTATCCCTCTTAGGGTGAACAATCCAGTAGTTAGTTAGTGATCACACAGCACGAACCAGTCACACAGTGACCAAGTCCACAGATCTTTTGTTTTGATTGGCAGAACAGGGGTTAACCCTGCTTTGTTTGTTTTCTTCTTTGACTGGAAGCAGTGTTATTGGCTAACAGTGGGTGTGCTCTTCAGCGCTGGAAAGCACACATTACCTTAGACAGGTGAGAACATTCAGAGAAGGAAAAACAGAGGAAGACGAGGAAAAGACGCTTGTAAGAAAAGACTCTTTCATTCCACACAACAGACGAACCAGTGACTGCCCTCCCAAGAATGTGATTTCACCTGTGCCTTGTACTCAAGCTTTTCAGAGATGGGAAGCTGTGTGAGCCAGTACAGTGGGTAAGCTTGAACTTAAGGACTCTCCTTTCATCCACCCCTGGTTTAACAATACCTGTAACCATCCAGGCCTATTTGAGGCCATGTTGACTTAGTAGGGAGGATAATTTGTTGAGATTATATGATTTGTGTTTTAGGATCGTTGTTCATTTCAGCAATAGAGTTCCCTCAGCAGAGAGCTGAGAAATAGTGAAATGCACTGGGGCAACTTCACGCCGTCTGAACAAGTCAGGTCCTGACATTGAAGTGTGTAGCAGCCATAAAGGTATTTATTGTTTCAGGGGCCTCTTAAGGTGTGTATCCACACTGCTTTGTTTCTTGGATGATTTGTTCATGTAGGATTATGTATTGCTGGAAATTGTCCTCTTTGTGATTTGGTGCTCTTGTTGTCAGTTGGGTCGTTTTTCCTTGATGTCAGTTACTTTAGAGAAATTTTTTGACTTTTTACATGAAAAGCTTACTCATTCAGCCTAACTGCAGTGTGTGCTGTTTTAATGCTAGCTAGCAGCCAATGGTTTGATGAACTTGCATTAATAGGTTGATTTTCAGTGGCATTGATGTTAGCTGTATCCTTGTGTATAATCAATAAGGTATGTGCAGTGTGTTAAAGCCAAGTATTTTCAGTGAGATACAACATGCAGAGACAGATGAGGGAAGGAAAGAAGGAACTGGGTTGACACGTGATATCAAGTCAGGCCACAAACTCTTTTTTTTCATGCCAAACCTTCTGCATGTCATGCATTATGTCCAACTGTATGCTATTTTGTTTCCTCTCATTCTCTGTTTTTACGCCTTCCTCTTTTCATAGTTCACTTACTCTATCAGTGTTTTCAAGTTGGCCCACAAAACCACTGATGGGCCCTTTATATCAACTATCTACAGCTGACAAGCGCTAAAGTAATCCAGTTGAAAGCTATTGATCGATTCTCTTAAAAAGAGAGAGACAGAGAGCTCACAGCCTACAAAGACAAATCATAAACATGTCAGATTTGATGCTTTCCTCAGAGACAGTGCCCTGGGGTAGAGACACAAAAGCAATTGGTTGTTCTCTTAAATGGGGTGCTCAGTTTTCTAAAGCAACATGGTCAAAATATTGCGTATTAGTATTCCTCTTAAAGAACATCGCTGCTTTCATATGAAAACATTGTGTCTACAAAATGCCAGCTTATTAGCAAATAAGAAAAATGACTATTTTCAGATTAGCACCCATTGTATTTAAAAAGCTACAAGGGGTTTGATTGGATTTTATATTTATATGAATATTCCAAGGGAAGGTTTTAGCACTGTTTTTGACCACTCTTTTATCCCTTGCACTCATTACAACTGGCTGCTTGTAATTGGTCAGCTTGTTGATGATAGAGGAGTTTCAGCTTATTCTACTCTTGCACTTGATACGGTAAGAGTGTGTGCTAAATGGCTAAAATACTAAATTGGACTAAGGTCTCCTTTAAACTCTGCCCTTGTCTCTTGGGCAGTAGTTTTACATGATGGGGATTTTGGACCATGATAGCATGAATCATTAGTTTTATTAGGAACCTGTGTAATCAACATTACATTTAGAGGAAATGACACATACCAGTGTAAAACAAACTCACATCACTCCCAGCCTGCTTGCCCCACCCATGACAACCCCTACGGCTGTGAAACCATCGCTTCCTTTTTACCCTTTTAACTTTTTGTAAAGACTATTTTAAATGGTATTTCTGCTTTATTATGCAGTATACAGTGGAAAGACAGGAACGATAGCAGAGCAGAAGAGGTAACATGCATCACAGGTCATGAGCCAAATTCAAAACCACAATGTTGCGAGTAAACGGTATGTGTGTAAGTCTTGTGGGTCACCACAAGACCAACTCTTTGAAATTTGGTAAAGAATAGATGGCAGTGCTAGCCAATAGCATCAGGGCTAGAGAGCAGGTATTACATGTATTACAATGGGGGGGGTTATATCTACGGTAGGATAGAATGTAACCCAACCTGGGTGGCCACAACACAGGTGGCCTCAGGCAGCAGTATCTCACACAGGTCACATTGAAATGCTAAGGTTGAACTGTTATCAGATCAGTGTGCTGGTCAGGGGTCAGTAACCAGGTCACTTTGAGCATCTTATTTCCTGTGATCAGAGGGGAAGACTGATCCCAGATGGCTCTTGATGAAGTACCAGCTGTTGGGGTTTATTCTGGGAAGCGGGGTAACACGGTTAGGCAGATGACTGTGGAAAAGATTTGGCTACATCTTGATGTTTTTGTTAACCTTTATTTATCCAGGGAAAGGCTTTGCTGAACACGCATGCTCTTTTTCAGCTCTACGCTGATTCACATTTGTACAGTTACACACTCTTGGCCACTTAGCAGCTCTTCTGGAAATAAATTGGGGATTTGTTTGTATCTGTAAAATTAAACTTGCTTATGGGATTATGAACTAATCTATTAATTTAAACTGATTAAAATAGAGGGTTGTCAGAGATTATTTGTTTTTTAGATTTGCATTTTTGCATTTATTTGATAGAGCGAAACAGGGATGACACAACAAAGTTCTCAGGCTGGATTTGAACCCAGGATGTCATGAGTACATGGTATGCACCTTACACCAGGACACCTGTTAGTGACTATGTTTACTGTACTTGGAGTTCATTTAAGTTCCAAATGAACACAATTCATAATACATTTATAGTAATATGGCATATAATCAGAATAAAATTTAAGTGATTTTGATTTTCACAAACATATAAGCCTCAGTGCAGTTGGACAGAAAATCTAATCCAGTTTCAGTCTGCATTTAAATGTGCTGTAGGTGATTATTTTATTATTGGTTTTTAGAAGAAAGATACTTTTCACTGAGTCTATTTTTGACTGAAGAGTCATCCTTAGGGGCTTGTGTCTGATGAGAGCCACCTGCTACATTTGAATATTCCCATTGCCGTCAATTATTTTGTTCCAGAAAAGCGTTAGAAAACAGCAGAGTGATATATTAGAGTTGTATTCAGCCTTCACTGTAATATTTTCATGTTCAATATAACTTGCTCTGGATTTCAGCTGGCTTTATAACCATGTCAGACATGATGAAAAGAATTTCGACACACTGTGTCAATCCTTGGCATATTGTGACGGGCAATGTTTTACAGCACAATAACATGGTGATGCACACCGGCCTCATGGGGCAATTGTCGTGCTGTCACTTCCTTAAGAAGATAGATATGCAGTAGTTAGCCTGTCCAACTAGCAGGAAGCTACAGTATGTGACAACTAAGTCTCTCATAGCATCGCCAGTGCCTTCACACTGTAAATAGTCTCCGTCTGTACCATTTCAAATCCCTCAGTGATAACATACTCTGAGTAACCTTAAGCTAGTAACTCCAGTGGGCCACTGCCTCTTATGTTGGTACATTATGATGACATCCTGTCATAATGTGGGACATTATTTAATCGTCTGTTATGAGTCATTCTGAGGAGCAGAGTTACAGTGGAGACATAAAATGCATCAAGTCATAAAGAGCAGGATAGGCACAGCGCTCCATAACGCCATGCTCCATAATAATTCTTGAAGTGACGGATGACAGCTTTGCGTCAGTGTTGCGGCGCTTTGAATATTCGTCAGTCAGCAGACAAGGGAATCATAATTGTGTTTTTGTTTTGTTGTTTTGTTTTCTAATTCATTGATCTATCTAGTTGAGCTTCACGGTTCATCAATTTATCCTTCTGTATTGTAGACAAGCAACAAGAATGATTTAACACACTCCCAGGCCTTTTTCAGGGATCTCATTAAAAACTAAACTAAGTAACACATTGAAGTCTGCCACCTCATTATCACACCTTTTCATCAGTCTGCTCTGGCGGCTCCAGACAAATTCATCTCCCCTCTTTTAACACCCTAACTCGCAGCCACCCACTGTATCAGAAGAATCTTTTATAATTACTGGCACTGTTATGACATGGTTCCTGCTTTGACTCCTTTAACCTTCCTGGAGGCAATGTATGTCTAGTTGCATTTGAAACACATCAGACTTCAAAAGACCCCCACCTACGGCTATGCTGACTCAAATTCAGCTCTATTCCACTGATGAACTGAACGAGCAGTTATTAGACTGGTGCTTTTGAATGAACTGAACGTGAAAACCATATCCTGTGATATGTTAGATACAGTATCTTTCTCAGACAGAATGAACAATGACAGATATAACTCCTTATCAAAAGCTCTTTTATCAGCCATAAACAATATGGTCTCCCTTACCGCAGTACATCTCACTATTTTTTGCAAACAGTTATTTTATTTTCATTTAAAATTAAACCTAGCCACCAACAGAATATGGAACGAACACAAAAAGGTCAGGGGGAAAAGATGAAAGATAAACGGAAAGGAAGAAAGGAAAAATGAATATAAAATAATTTCATTACACTGTTAATAGAGCACATATTACACATTTTAATAGCTAAATGAGACATCTCTTTCTCATCTGCAGCCAGGTACCAGTCAGTGCCAGCAATGCCAGCAATGCCAGGGATCGGGAGCTGCCCGG
>OMLI01087887.1:0-11019 GCA_900302605.1 Rondeletia loricata
TGGCATGTGCCACCTTGTGTATTTGGGAAGACGTTTAAGTTAGTTTCCCCAAAATTCACACGTGGCACATGCCAGGCAATATGGTTGCTCAAATGCATGACTAAACACTTCAAGGCTCTCTATTGAGCTAAGTTGCCTATTGGCCGAGCGTGTCTGGAAGTTACACATGGCCAAAGTAATGAAACAGCATAGATAATCAGGTTAAGAACAGGGTGGAGGTTTTGCTTAACCAACATGTGGCAGTTGCTTTGTTTTCTTGATCCCTCGTATTTCCAAAGCAGATAAGTTGTAGATAATTCTGTGTAGTGTAATTGTAATCTGTGAAGAGCAGAAAAAATGCTTGTATTCTTTGTTTCCTCCTGATTTGTTTTCAGGCAGAATGGTACAGGGCACAGAGCACCCTCTGTTCTTAACCTGATTATCTATGCTGTTTCATGTGTAACCTGCTTTGTTTTCTTGATCCCTCGTATTTCCAAAGCAGATAAGTTGTAGATAATTCTGTGTAGTGTAATTGTAATCTGTGAAGAGCAGAAAAAATGCTTGTATTCTTTGTTTCCTCCTGATTTGTTTTCAGGCAGAATGGTACAGGGCACAGAGCACCCTCTGTTCTTAACCTGATTATCTATGCTGTTTCGTGTGTAACCTGCTTTGTTTCTTGATCTTGTAGATACTTCTGTGTAGTGTGATTGTAATGTGCCGTCTTGGTTTGGTTGATAACTTGTTAGTCTCGCAGTTGCCAGCCGATTAGATAGATATCTAACGTCTGGGGCACAACTATTGAAAAGTGGTTAAGGACCCCCTAAGACCAAAACAAAATGCGTGACAGACATATGAAATGACCAACCACGGACCTCCTTAATTGCGTCATCTCGTGCGTCATTTTGAAAGTGTCCTACAAGCCTACAGCCAATCAGAGGCTTCCCTGGACCTTTTCTCTGGCAAAACCCGGACATGCTGAATCAGACCATGGATGTATTAGATTCAGACCCTCCGTCGCTGGAATTGATGAGGTCTGACCACGTGAGACTATTTACTTGTTGGAAATGAACGGGAACCAAGTGCAGAAGAAACCTATCCGGCTCATAGCAGCAGCTTGCAATGACATGGGGATCGGAAAAGATGGACAGCTGCCCTGGCGTCTGCCGTAAGTCCGGTCTTAATTGAGTTCACATAGGAGGCTGTGTCAGAAATGGCAATAATGTTCTCACAATATGCCTTAGTGGTAGTTTATAGTGACCTCATCGTACTTAATGGTATATTTTAAAATCTCGTATGGTATCACTGTAATATTGTATATAATATTAATATATGGACTTCGTGTGTCTGTGGTACTCAATTTATAGTGACTATCATACTTTGTTTTGTTTTTATCTCCTGTGTCATCACTATAATATTCCTATAGCTCTGTATAATATTCCCATGCTCTGTAAAGCTTTGTTTTTGACACGCTGCTATAAAGTTGATCATTATTATTATTATTATTATTATTATTATTAGTAGTAGTAGTAGTAGTAGTAGTAAGAGTAGTAGGGTATTTTAGTTGTGCTTTCATATTTATGTAGAGTCCTTCTAAAATGTACTATTAGGCTATATTTCTTTTTCATAAGGGCACTCTGGGCTTCCCATGTGGAAACTAGCTAAGTGGAAGATAAGCCTAAATGAGTTCATTTACAACAGATTTTGTTTTTGCCTATTCAATATTAAAAATGTTACTTTCACAGGTCTGAATTCCAGTTCTTTCTGAGCAATGTCTCAAGAGTGTCGCGACCAGGTAATCCTCAACATCAAAGTGATACTGTACCAGGAAGAAGAGCTTGTGGAGGCTTTCTGTTATTGCAGTAATGAGAACATTGTCTATTCCTATCACTCTGTAACATGTGCCATCTAGAAAGAGACATCAGAGCTTTGGTAGAGAGCTGATGAGGAATTTTGTTTAAACCATCTACTACAGGAAAGATGAACTTGTTGGTGTGGGGCAAACTGTGCTGGTACTCCAACCCAGACTGTTTATTTCCTATAGCCAATACTCTGCATGCGGTTCTGAGTAAGACACTCAGGTGAGCTGTCTGTCTCTCTCTCTCTCTCACGTTACTGTAATCGAGTAGCTTTTTTGTGTACTTGTACTTTTTTGAGTCAGACATTTTTTTTATAAACTTTTACTTAAGTACAGCTTATGGGCTGTGTTGGTGACATCTCTCCTCCTATAGCGCTGCTCCAGAGCACGCCCACTTCCTGTGTCAGGACTTTGAGAGTGCTGTCCGCCTGGCCGCACAGCCTCCACTCGCTGACCTGATAGAGACCATCTGGGTTGTTGGTGGGACGCAGGTGTACAAGGTAAAATGGTCTAAACCATTCAGAGCCTAATAGAAGACAAGATGAGAAAAGCCAGAGGGAAATTTAAAGCTGCACTAGGCAAGATTTTTATGTAAAAATACACCCGTCTTATCAGCCTAAATCACAAAGTGGGGTTGCAATAGAGAAGTGTGTCCCATCCCCTCTAATTCTAATTAGCCCTGTTTGAGCCAAATACAATTCTGGTGTCGGGTATGGACACTTCTCCACCCACAGGAAGTGAAGGATCAAAACTTAAAGACTGAAATTCAAACTGTCTTCTAAACAGCAGAGAGTGAGCGCTCCGTACAGAGAAAGCTGCACTCACCAACGTTAGATCTTTTGCCTCTCTCGTCCCTTTGGTATCCTTTGGTATAAAGCATCACAGACCGGGCGGGTTGGTAAACATGAGCGTGCTGTGTGCAGTTTACTGACGTCACGTTACATGATTTCTGGGTAGTGAAGTTCAGATTTTTCTAACAGTTTCCATTTTCATTCATTCATTCATTCATTCATTCATTCATTCATTCATTCATTCATTCATTCAACCTTTATTTAGTTCTCAGAAGACAGACTGAGGGTTGGAACCCAGTTTTTCAATGGCTGTTTAGAACCGCCAACATGCAAAATTGCCTAGTGTAGCTTTAATCCTTCTGTTTGAATATGTTGCTGTTATACATAACAACGCCTACATAAAGTTTTCTACAGTAAACTGTATCTGACCTGTAACCACTGTTCTGCCTCTTCTTTATGATCAGGACGGTTTGATGCACCCATGGTGCGACTTGATTTACCTGACGGACGTCATGGCTGACTTTGACTGCGACGTTTTCTTCCCTCAGTTTGACAGAAAAGTGTTTCAAATGCAAGACACGTAAGTTTTTATCTCTTCCCCTTGCCATTAGTGCAGGCTTTCCTAACCTCGAGGCTGTGGCCTTACGTCGGAACCCCCCGATATGAAAATGAGGTCGAAAAATTCTTAATCAAAACATGTGTTAATGTATTGGATAGTTATTTGGAAACGGCTTCTAACTGTGCTAACTGCACAGTTGTTCTTGAACAGCTCACAAGAGCTGCCTCAATGCTGCACCATGAGAAAGTGATCTTTGCTCTTTGTCACAAAGCAAACATCAGTGCCATGTGGCAGACAGAGTTGTCATTTGTTTAAATAGATGAGATTACAAGAATTTGCTGACCTTAACATTGTTGGTTGCTGTGATGTCACTTTAAAGTGTAATGTTACTTTGTTTGTATTTTAAAAAAATCACATCTGCTGAAAGTAGCTTGTTATTTTTGCATTACCAAAACCAAAAAACCCTTGAGAGATGACTTGTGCCTTAGCAGCTGTTGTGTCATTTTTATGTATAAAAAATGCAATCAAAATAAATAAAGATTGTAGCAGTAGGTAAAATGATCAGTTCAAACAAATCATGAAACAAATTAAAACTGTTACTGACAGTGATTTTGTGCCAGTATGTATTTTTGTTCCATAGTAAATCATCATTTATATACCATTCCATGTTTTTAAATATGAAGTTTTGCCTCTATGCTGCATCCATACAGCCACTTTTCAGTCTTTGCATTGTTTTGGGTTTGTTCTATATAATCTATCATCTGATGAACCCACACAACTTTTTTTTGTTTCCAAATAAGATTTCCTGGTGTACCGAGTGAAATTCAAGAGGAGAAAGGCATTAAGTACAAATTCCAAGTATTCAAGAAAGAGATTTGTGATGAAGAGGAGATAACAAACTGAGGAAATCAAGTGGCTATCAGAAAACTGCCTGCTCGTGTCGCTCTGGTGCCTTTTCCATCCTTCTCTGAAACCTCTGTCATATCAGCATTCAACATTTACTGCAGAATCAACTCCTGGACAGACTCTAGAGACTTGTTGCTTTAACCCAAATCATCTACAGTATGTACAATGAGTTATTACAGTACTTTCCCAGGTATTAAGACCTAAATTAGCAGAAAGACCCCGCTCACCAGCAGTAGGTGTTAGTCATTGTGTCTTTGGATACAAGTGTATGTACTTGGCTGAGATGACAGCCCCCCCTGCTGTCACCTTGTCTCCTCTCAGTGTTTCACATCTTGTCCTCCTCTTCAGTAGTATTGTGTCTGGACCAGAAAAAGCAATATGCCTCTCAGTGAGTCAGTCAGCAGCCCACGTCACTGGCGCTCTGCGGTCGATTAATCCTCGCTGTGGGTATCACCGGGGATCTGCTGCTGTCCAAGCCTACACAACAGATGCCAGTTTAGAAACGAATGGGTGAATTATAGCCCTGGTTCGCCTCCTAAAGCTGGATATTGGAGTGGAGTCACTTTGATAAACAGCTGAATCGTTTTTACCATGATGTTTAGACAGGTCGATGGAGATTTTTTTTTTTGTGTGATAAAAAATGCTGTCAACAAATTTTTATTAGTGGAACTATTTACTGTGTAGTTTGATTGTTTATCAAAAAAAGGCATTTCATGAAAATAAATAAATGACATTCATTTGGGAGGCATGTTGTGCATTTATTTTTCATTGTGAAAAAATATAACATCACATGTAAATCATCCATTCGGTTATATTCTCTTGCATTATGCTGTATGTGATGCCTTGAGCCACTAGATGGAGATATGACAGTAAGACAAGGTGTGGTAGGTCTACATCCATGCTTCTGGTAACTGATGACCAATCTCTCTGGAGAGAGATGCTGGGCTTTATTTTACCACCAGCCAACCGGCGGCTATTCTATTTCACATATTTGCTGTCAACTGTGTTGGAAAGTTCTGAATCCATTGGCTACTAAAGTTGGTTTCATACCCTTGTGGTGACAATGTAATAATAACAATCTGTATTTGTATATCACTTTTCAAAACACAGCTACGAAGTGCTTTACTAAGGGGTAAGTAAAAACCAAAAATATAAAATCAACAGTAAAAAGAGCAATGTAAGTCAAGGATAAAAAGGAGAGGTCAGGAACAATTAAAGATCAGAGTAATAAAATTAAAGAACGATAAAAGGTTGTTACATCAAAGTTAGTCTATAACACTGATTTTTAAGAAGTGATTTAAAAGATGACAGGTCATTTCAAACTCTAGGAGTCCTGATTACAAAGGCCCGATAACCTCTTGTTTCAATCTACACTTTGGAACAGCCAACAGGGAGCTGCCCCAGGACCTCAGGCTGTGATCTGTGGCTGTAAATCATTGGTTCTCAATCCTGGTGCTGGTGACCCAGAGCCCTGCTGGTTTTCATTCTAGCCATCTAATCAGGGACTGTTTTACACCTGGGTGAATGCAATTAACTGGTAGGATATAAAACCAGTAGTACTCTGTCCTGAGGAACAGGATTGAAAACCACTGTTTAAATGATCAGTAAAATTTTTAAATCAGTTCTAAATCTAATAGATAACGAGCGTAAAGATGCTAAAATGGGGTGATATTATCTATGATATGACCACCAAAGACCAAAACTCTCTTCAAGTGAAATTGCAGGTAGTGCCAACTCACCTGTGCACGTTTCAAAATGTTGATCTCTGATGCAATGTGTAATATAGGAATTGAGATTTACCAAGTTTTGTGAGTTGACTGTCCATATGGATCCTTCCTACAGTATGCATATTTGTGCGTGTTATCCTAGTGGACATCAAAAGCCCAATCCATGATGCAAACGTAAACATAAGGGAAGCCCCACCACAACAGTCCCAAACATGGGGTTAAAGATGTTTTTAAGGCTGAAAATGATTGATGGACTGGCATTACTGTGTATGACAACCAAACGTGCATTTTAAATGTAAAGGGAGGTTTTCCCTTTACATTGTTTGTTAACGCCGAAGTAGAAAAAGAGTTTAAGAAGAACATTCTTTGAGTTGTGTTGGAATATTAAAGTAGCAAAAAGCTTATTTTTCATCTACCTGTACTGCTCTTGAAGAATATACAGTTAAATACCTACAACTTTTAAGCTGGACTGGAGCTTAAATCCCGCTGACCTCAAAGACGGAGTACTTGCCACCGAAATAGTTGTCCGTGCTCTGGCTTCAGCTGGAAATTATAGGTTTTAATTGCGGATGTCATCTGTTTCCTGTGAGTTATGACCCATAAAAGCAATGTGAAAGCGTGGCTAATATCACCCAGTGTCATGTTTGAAATGGAAAAGGACAATTTATACTTCCTCTTATTAACCTCTCCTGCTTGTCTGCATCATTCAAAAGAGCGTAGCTAAGCAGCAGCAGAGGATGGCATGACAGTCGACCGCTGGAGCCACGGATAGAGGACAAGGCAACACTTGGGTGAGAAATACAGGTTATGCCATATTTGCATTTATACACCTGAGGCCTTGTTCACCGAGTCATATGGGAAATATTTCCTTCTGCTTTGCCTTGGCACAGATCAAATGAAAGCTCCTGATGGACTCTCAATATTTAGGACTTACTGTCTTTGAAAGACCTGATACACAGCACATAACCTTGCAACATGAAGAATTTAAAGGAACTGTCACTGGCTCCTGTGTGTAAAAAAAAAAAAAGTGACCTTCAATACTATTGTCATGGTGTACTTGAAGTACTCTTGTGGCTCCTTGGGGGTTCCACATTGTAAATGGTTTGAAAATGAGCTCCAGTCAAACATCCGTCTGCTGAGCTCAAATTCATTACCGGATGCACTTTCACATCATCTGCCCAGTGGCTATTGCCATGACTACAGACCCATGCTGAGAGTGATTCAGACTACAGCAGATGGGAAGTGGAAGTTGTTAACGTGTTTTTCTCCCTGCCTCTGGACACACAAGTCCCCTCTCTCTTCATTGTGACCCCCATCATCCACATTACCAGAGCAAGGGGACCTTGAGGCGTAAAGTCATGGCTTCATTAGCTGTGAAGCTCATTCCCCATTAAAAAAGCACTCATGTTTAAAGGGCTGCTGTGGGCTTCAAAACATTCAAAACAAATACCCTGGCTTAGTTTATATGATGCTCAATAACATAGCATATTGATTTTGTGGCCTACACTAAAAGAAACGTGTGCACTAACCCAAAAGCACACACAAATGTCTTTGTGCCTCTATATGGTGCACAAAGGCATATGACAGACACGTTAACAAAGCCCAAGGTAAGGGAAAATCAATTTACATAAATGATCTGAAACTCAACTGCTCTTTGTATAAAGATTGCAATATATGCTAGAATAAACCACTTTCAATCTAGATCTAAGGAACTTTACGTTAATTCCTTTCCCTATCTCATCGTGTGGGTGCATTTGAAGTCATTATTTGAAATGGTAATGAAGTGACATTTCAGTAGTGAAATAGCTTATAATAAAGTGTCTCCATCTGTAAAGCAACAATAAACATCTGAGACACAGTTAGATTTCACCCCCGAGGGGAATAGTTGTGCTGCCAAGTACATTGTGTGAAAATGAGACACTGGCACAGGCTGTAGATAAAAGGGTTTGAAGAGCTTTACTCCTCGGTTTTTCCAGTAATTCATTGGATAGATGTGTCAACACGTCTATCATCAAACAGTTATATTATGTCAGGTGGCATTTTATATTAGGTTACTGTGATGAGGTGACTTGTAAATAGGCGGAAATAAATTGTTCATTTGGCGAAGGACTACATCTTCCCCAAACAGCATGAGATGTTTAGATGCCATTCCATGCCAATTGTCTCACATTTTAATATTGCTCTTGGAAATCATTACATAACTAGATGGCACTCTGTAGAGCGCATACCTCCGCCAACGCTATGCAATTGTGAAGATATGCCAGTTCCACGTCAGATTTTCACCAAAAGTTAATAATTTCTTCCATGCCCCATTACCAACTTGTTTCACATCAAGAGATACATACATTTTCATGACTATCTGAAATGGGACATGAGATATGCCTGTTCAAATTCTAGCCACTTTTAAGCATTTTTGCAGATTATCGCAACACCATGTGGCCGATCAGCACTATATTTGTTCAGTGGCCTTTAGGGGCCACTTCTGCCCTTCTACCACTGTTGTCTAAACCGAAAATGAGCTCTCCAGCGCCCCCATGTTGTTTGTTTGTTGTTTGTTTGATTGGCCCAAATGGAGGGTTTGCCTCTTCTTATGTCTGCTGATAGGCACAGAAAATGTGATGGTGTTGCATGAATCCGTTCTGAAGTTATATGCCTTTTAGTGAGAAGCCACGCCCACTACCACGCCCCCTTTGGCCAATCAGTTGTTCCTTGCCCCACGACCAACCTTTGTCTCATGCAAATCCGTTCATAACTTTTGGAGTTATCCTGCTAACAGACAAACAAACAAACAGACATGGGCAGAAAACATTACCTACGTCCAACTCTGTTGGCGGAGGTAACTATCCTTGTCTCTTCCAACATACATTTTTACCTGCAATAAATGTGTCCTGCTATTCATGCATAGTACCATCTGACTCACTGATAAACCTTGAACCTTAGGGTGCGATCACACCTACAGTTTGTATTCTTCGGTCAAAACCATATTTGAAAAGTTTATTTTGTTACGTTTTTGCTAACCAGAGCTTGCAAACAAAAGTCACCGAAGACTCACAAGAAGCTTGTGTATTGGACAGAGAACGAGACAGAGAGAGGGAGGTCGTCAAAACAACCGGGTAACCTTTGGCTAAGCATGCACCTGTCTGAAATTGACCTACTGTTCATACCAGTTTAGAGAACATAAAGAAACACCTGAATATGAGCGTGTCCTTATACCCATAAACCCGTTTTGGGGTCGTTTCGTGTAGTTGGTTCGGATTACGTTCTCACTCCTAACGAACAAAACCGCAGTTCACTTGGAGGAGGACAGAGACTCACATTTTCAGGTGTCTCCGTTATTTGGTGCCACCTAAGATTGAATAGTATTGTTCTCACCTGCCCAAACGAACTGAACCAAAGGAGTTAACGCTCCAGACTTCAAATAAACCGCTCCAAACATGCTTGGTGTGTATTTGCCCATAGACTCCAGTTTAATCTGATAACGACAGTGTAAATACCAATAATCACTAGAAGAACATGCATCCAGTTACTGTTCTATTCACTTGCATCAGTCCATAACACCCATGTCAGTCATCGTCTTTTAATGGGGCAACGGGGTTAAAGAGTGGCCTCTCTCTCCGCAGCTGTAGTTCTCCATAGCTCATCTCAAAGTCCTTCTTAGTGCCATTTAGGGCCTTCAGACTGCCCGTCCTTATGTCATAACCATGCGCCCTCAGTCTCTGGATGCGGTAGTTCACTATCTGTGTGGTCAGCTCCAGAACGGTCGGAGTCTCTACGATCTGAGACATGCTGATCCCAGCACTGAGGAGGCCCTTAAAGCGCTCAGCCAGAATAGCTTCAGAGTAGTAAAGCAGAGCCGGGCAGTTGAGGATGATGTCCCGCAGCTCTGCCTCGGAGCAACCCATGGTGTCCTGGGAGTAAGCCAGGGTGTGACGCATGCTGTCCGGGTTCAGCTCAGTGACAAAGCCCCTGAGCTTGGAGAGGAGGCGGAGGAGCTCTGCGGTGGTGAAGCCCTTGTCTCTCAGGAACAGCAGGTTCTGCTTCAGCACCTCGGGGGGCTTGAGGAGAACAAATGGGTTCTGGCTCAGCAGCTTCTGAAGCCAGATCTTCATGTTGGCCTCCTCTCCCCCGAGCTCTAGGTAGGCCTGCTGGAGGGTGCGGACCATCACCTCGTTCTGGCCTACTGGTCGACTGAAGCTCTGGGGAGCGCTGGCCATGAGCTTTGTGATGATTCGCTTGTTGAGGTGTAAGCTCTGGAAGAAAGCAATGTTGTTCCGCTGGTTGGCATGGTGGCTGGAAGAGGTGAAGAAGGAAGCTGGAAATTTCTCAATGATACCAACAAGCTCTCTCTGGTTTGGGCACACTGACATCCACAGCTCCCTCTGAGCCTGCATCTGCTCCGGGCTGCAGAGGACCGCCTCAGGGTGGAGCGCTAGGATCCGGGCAATGATGGGGCCTGAGGCCCCCATGTCCTTCAGCAGGTCAGCTGCCTCCTTAACATAGGCTGAGTTCTGGTGCAGGACCCAGCCCTTAAGTTTTCGGATCTTCTGGATGTCCACTGAGAGATCATAGAGAGCCTCCACGGTCTGCCGGTTCTCTGCTGAACTCAGTGTTGCACATGGCCTGAGGTGTAAAGGAAGAGCTCTGACACGCTGGCACTGCAGACACAGGGATGTTGCGATCAGCCGCAACATAGCAAAGTCCTGACGTTAATCACCTAAGGGAGGGAGAGGAGAAATTACTGCAGTGAATGACAGCCAAGCAGGTAGCTAACTTAACTAGTAGCTAATAATATTAGCTTCACCTATCTAAGTCAGCTAAGGAAGCTGGACAATGGCAGCTTGGACAGACAATTACAATTGTGTAAAACACCTGATTCCACAGCAATCTAACATATCTAACCATATGATCGTGGTAAATCAGGTGATATTCTGTGATGCCAATGGTCTAGTTGGGCCCATCCTGACCTGGTAGCAGGACAGAGGGTTGGCAACCACTGACTCTCATCATGATTACGTTCTGTTCTATCAGTCTAGTCCCTCATGAGCCTGCGTGCAGCCTGAGATCCTCAGATTGGGCCCTCCTGGTTGTTCCTAAAACACGCCTCATCACCAAAGGTGACCGGGCTTTTGCTGTCAGGGCCCGTCAGCTGTGGAACTCCCTGCCTGAGAATCTCAGGCTAGCAAAATCGGTGTCATCTTTTAA
>OMLI01087887.1:11039-23005 GCA_900302605.1 Rondeletia loricata
TAATTTAATTTATTTAATTATTTTATTGTATTCCATTTTATTGTATTCCTTCTATTAGATGGTGTTCTTTTTCTATTTTAAGTCCTTTATCTCATATGATGTTTTATTGACTTTTTAAACTCTATTTTTCTTGTTGTAAAGCACTTTGTAACTCGGTTGCTACATAAATAAAGTGTATTATTATTATTATTATTATTATTATTATTATCAGGCACATAAGTATCATGCAATAGCGTGAGGAAGTCACAACCACAATGTGCCACCAAAGGGGCTTTAGCAACTAAGTATGTGTGCCTAACAGTAATAACTTGCAGAACCAGGGGATATTTCTGGAACCTCCTGCTGACTTCTCACTGATACACACAGACAGGAAAAAGGAAATTAGAACAATGAAACACAAATCCTACAGTATGTAGTGCTACTCATGGGAGCTTCTACAACACAAAATGAGCGCCTTCCATTATGGATTTTGCACTGATCCATATGCAATCTGCCATAACTGTATTCTTTTTTTTACTGACAAAATGTTTATTTGAGTGTTTTGTAATTTAATCTCATGCTTTTGCTCATGGAGTGTTAGAGTACACAAGTTGCTGAGCATTTGACAGGTGTAGTAGAAGAGAATAATGTTCCTGGACTGATATTACAGGTACATCAGAGTAAATAAAGGTTTTCCTGGCAGAGCTACCAGGTGTCTGCAGGTGGTTAATTGATGAATGGGGAAGGCATGAGCCAGCACGTCTCTTCCCCAGTGTGGAGGTGCAGCTACTGACTGCTCCAACATGACAGAGGCACAAATTAATGACCCAACGCCAACCTAGTTCATAAACATCAGGCTTTGCATGTCAAGTGCGGAGGGAACACTTAAAAAGCCTAATTGTTATTATGTGCTACATAATATTGCTCTGGTTATAAAAGTATTTCACACATTGCAAAATAAAAGTCCCTTCCTTCTACTTACTATTTAAAGACATGCATATCTGATACAACAGACTGTCCTTCTAAGCCACCGACATCGCGGAATATCACGTGATTTAATACGATCCTACCGTTAGACAGGTGTATAAATATGTAGAGATTTCAATTTGTATACTGACATACGCCTGTGTGTTACCTTCAGCCGGTCAAAGGATGTGACGTTTGGTTATGAAACGGATTTTCTTCTTCTACGGCGTGTATGTAGTCGTGTTTACCACAGCGCCACGTAGAGGAGATGATGGGCACTGCACAGCAGCACAAAGACAGTAGTACCTTGAAAGTTTATATTCTACAACAACGTGTCCTTGAAAGTAGTCTTGCTTTTGTCATGCTGAATGTAGAAAAACGCTAATATGTGGGCGGTATTCTCATTTGATTGTATGCCTCTGCTGCCTCTATTCCTTTTTTTTTTTTCAAAGCTCTGGTCTTTTATTGCAGCCCATATGTCCAGCTATTAAATAGTTTTGGCAAAAATATGTATCTCGAACAGCAGTTGGTGCGCCTCAAAACCCTGCAGCATACGGGATCCTGATGAGTGTAATCAGCACAGGGCTGAATTGGACTGAACACACTGAGAGACGAGAGTGTCTCACAGTTGGTGCTTAATCATGATGCTTGATCACCAGCTCTGCAAGCTGTTCCCTCAGCAGCACTGGAACTGTTCCTGAGTGGGAAGCTGGGTTCATTATAGTTTATATAGTACTTGTAAACAGATGATAGGCCTCAAAGGAAAACTGATTTGTTTATTTCCTTTTTATGTTCAATATGTTGACAGGAGTGACCTGGTCATCGGGGTACACTGTATGACACAATAATAGTCTTGTTATTAACAGCTTATGTCTCTCAGACAGATTGTGGACCTCTGTACCCCTTTATTGGAATGACATTGTACTGTGCATTTTTTAAATTGCACAATAAATGCATAGTTCCCTCTTTCTCTCTCTCTCTTTCTCTTTCTCTCTCTCTCTCTCTCTCTCTAGCTCTCTCTCTCTCTATCTCTCTCTCTCAAGATGCTTCTCCTCTCACATCAGTCAGGTGTGCAACCTAGTGTCTTGAGAAGTTACACACACACATGAGAGAGAAAGAGAGAAAACATCCTTATTGAGTCACTTGAGTTGCATGTGACACAACAGAGCATCTTTCTTTTGGATAACCACCAACACACAGTATCAGCTAAAACAAACATAACGCATCATGTGGGTCCACAGAACATGACATGGTATCATTGTTTCTTTGATAGTGTATAAAGTCAATAGAAACTTGAGTTGTTGTCAAGGTTTTGAGCGAAGTCAAAAGATCAGTAACACCCCCTCCTTGCTTAGTCTTGTGTGTGGTGTAGATAGCCAGCTTTGCTTGGCCAAGGAGGAAATTGGTCCGCCAGAAACATGGAACTAAAAACAAAAAAAAGACAGTGATTAAACAAAAAACCCAAGTGCACAAGAAATCAAACAAAGGGACCAGGCATAAGCAATCAGAAAAGCAATGAAAAACAGTGTCACTGGCAGGTCAAAATGGACAGGTAGGCATAACCAGTGGGTTGAAAGGAGAAACAAAAGTACTGGTGTAGATGGCAGTATGGAGAAGCATCCTGAGTGACTCCACCACTAAAAGTCAGGCCGTTCTGCTAGCTGTGTAACATTAAAGGAGGTGGTATAGGCTACTTACAACTAGCCCCAGTTCTGTGCCTCTCATGTAATCATCGTTTGACGCTTACATTCGAGTCACAGATCTAACCATTCATTTTTGTCTGAATTAATTCAAAGCAAAACGGCAGATGCCCGGCATGCCGTTTAACAAAACTTACCGCATTTTTGAAGACATGTGCCTAATCCTGAAATGCAGTACTCTTCTAACATGCCGGTGCAAAAAATATTTCCTCCGCTAACATGGCAACCGGAAATAGTCGCTTCTCCCTCGTCTTCTACCACGTATCGGACGCAAAAAAATATCACAGAACTGGGGCTATGTAAATGTCCGATACGTGGTAGAAGACGAGGAAGAAGCGACTATTTCCGGTTGCCATGTTAGCGGGATCCAGAAAGCAAGTCGCAGCTTGTGAAACATGTAAAAATTCTACTTCACTGTACACCGGAGGAAATATTTTTTGCACCGGCATGTTCGAAGAGTATTTCAGGATTAGGCACATGTCTTCAAAAATGCGGTACGTTTTGTTAAACGGCATGCCGGGCGTCTGGCGTCTTGCTTTGAATGAATTCAGACAAAAATGAATGGTTAGATCTGTGACTCGAATGTAAGCGTCAAACGATGATTACATGAGAGGCACAGAACTGGGGCTAACTTACAACGAAGTCTAACTTCCCTGAAATAGAAACATGAACATGGCGCCACATACAAATTTGTGTATACTCACTGCTGCATTGTTTTGTTTGTTTATTCACACTCCACGCCAGTGGGGCAGCATGAAAATTAGAGGTAACTGTAACCTAGGGAAACCAGAAAGAGCAGTGACCAAAACTCAGAGAGCAACAACATAAACAACAATGGCTGTGGTGAAAGAGCGACAACGGCAGCTGAGGGAATATGAGGATTTAGAAACCGTTTCATTATATCTTGTGCTGAAAAGAAAAGGCAAAGAATAAAACGGAGAAGGAGATGGTATGTTTGCCCGCTAAATCAAACCAGGAGACAAGACGGAGAGTTTAGCACGAGATGTTAGCATGAAGATGTAAATGAGGAAAGGAGAAGCTTTTCCACAGAGTAACACAAGCGAACACGTGATATTTCAGACCAATTGCAGACAACTACACACGGGGGTGGCTGTGCAAAGAATGTGACTAGTTTGGCCAGCAAGCCTGTGCAAACTGCAGAGTCCGAAGCCACTTCGTCTTTTAGTCTTTAAGTCACCTCCACCATCTCTCCAACCATGTGGCTGTGTGCAGCCGCCTTGAGGGCCACAGGTAGAGAGAGATCTCCGGATGTTTCTCAACAGGCCATCTACTAGTCTCACTGACCTCATACCAACTTGGGCTGAGATCTCCAGTGGTGTCCTCCATTCCCCTTGCCCAGAGTCTAGCAAATGACCTGATTTAGAGACCCTCTTCCATATATATGCCAAAGCTGCCCCTTCACCTATACTTCCTGTTAGGTGGCTATAATTAGACTGCAAAAAAGGGGTTCTTCCCTGCCAATATGCTTGTCCTCAGTCAAAATAGAGAGCATTTTCATTGAAAACTTGAGAAATTGACAGAGAGAAGGAGAGTGTGTCTGTGTGCAGTATCCTAGATAAGGGGGTCTTGATTAGCCAGCAGAAAGAACTGAGATGTCATTGTTTCACATTTCAGGTAACAATCAGTATCTTTGGTGCATTATAATAGAGAAATTCTACTTAACATTGTACGCTTTTCCTCTTACAGGATTTGTAAGCCTTTGCTTAACCCTGAATAAAATGGCAGTGAGAGAATTATTGATCGTTCAAGTAGTACAATTCTCTTGTGCCATTTATCAGTTTGAAAGATTTGTTGCCAAAGGATTCATACAGCACAATACAAGACGTCAGTAATATGACAAGTTACACGGTAGTGTAACCTATGTCAAATCAATCTGTATGCTGTTGTTTCATAATAACCCCAAGTCATCTTTTCCTTTGTGATGATGTTAATTCTCCAAACTTCATGGGAGACAAGGTATAAGAAGGGGCATGCTAGACTTCTGCCAAGCAAAATATCTTGTTAGCTAACAAATTAGAAGGACTTCAACATCAACAGATCCACAACAACACTATGCAGGGGCTTACCAACCACTCTGTTGTATAATAAAGTTACAAAGTAAATGAACTACACTATTACAAAGACAGACATTCACAATATGAAAACATGACAGAATATGAACAATATGAAACACATCTGTTAAATAAGAATGTACAATATTACGTAGCCACTAGAAGCATTGGTGAGCAGAAATGTTTCTATTCCTACTTGTTCTTTTGCCAGACCCTTCACCTTGCCCAAGGATGCAGTATGTCCACGGTTTCTGATTACGTTTCGGCTCATCCCACATTGCACAAAAAATAACATTTGCAATTACCGCACAACAGAAATGGACAGATTAGATTATACTTCTAGATTTTGTTCAGATTAGTTTGCTCAATGGAAAGGAGCATGACGGTACTCATAATATGCACTGTATGCATTTGCAGATGTGCAATCATGCCTGCACGCACGCAATTGCACACACACGCAAAAACATGCATGCCCACATACACACCCCCTAACCGCCCTCAGAGGCCCTTGGCATGGTGATAGACTACACCCACAGCTGAGCCAAACCAGTCCAACTACACATCAACACTATTAAGTGACAGCCAGGAGCATAACTTTTTCTTTTTCTTTTCTGTCTCCACACCTCAGCTTTTGTTTAGTCTTATTGGTTGTCTCACATTAGTCAAAGTCATATAAATGAAATAAATTACTTACTAATGACTGATGGCGTTCCGCCCACTCCTGCCACAGACCCAATGTGTGTGTGCATGCATGGGTGGATGCTTGCGTGCATGTGTGTGCGTGCTTGCGTGTGTCTATGTCTGTCAGTCTGAGGCTGTTAGTGTGTTTGTGCAAGTCTGTGTGAGTATGTGGAAGAGGAGGAAGCTAAGATTTTAGACAGAGGCGGAACCCAAATGACAAACCAGAGTAGGTTCCTGAAAACAGGCATACTTTCAGCACACGTCCCAGTGTGTGACAGGCACATGGCCCGGGACAGAGAGACAATATGACCTCCATCAGGGGAATCAAATTTCTGCTCTTCCTTCTGCTCCACAAGGCCTACAGTGAGGAGCCAGAGCCCATATTCAGACCGGAGGGAGGTGTCATTAAGATGGGGTATTGCTTTGGAGTGGATTACATTGTCATCCATAGATCGGCTCCAGAGGGAGACCAGCTGCTGGGCAACTCTTCAGCCGATGCCACACCCTCCACAACTCCCACGGACCTCCAGGGTCGGGTCAGTATCATCAACCACCAGGAGCTGCTCGGGCTGCAGATCAGTCACCTTAAACACTCCGACTCAGGCACTTACAGGAGGGAGTGCTGGCAGAACAAAACACTGGTCAATCAGTACAGACAACAGCTCTCTGTGTGCAAGGAGGAGATTTACTCTGAAGAGATCACTGTGAAGGAAGACGGAGGGGCTGAGCTTCTGTGCAACAGCAGTTCCATAGGTCTGGAGGGAACCACTATACGCTGGTACCATGAAGTATCTCCCTCTTATAAGACCACCCTCTTCCTGGATAGCAATGTGTCACTGGAACCTCTGGTGGAGGGGCTACAGGGTGCTGTGGAGGTAAGAGACAGCGGTGCGTTGCTCCATGTCTCCAGCAGAGTGTTACAGGACAGCCAGCAATTTTATTGTCTTGTGATGAAGGGTCTGAACTGCCTCAGTTTCCAAAACATATACCTGTCTGAGAGCAATGATGTCAGGGACATTTTCGCCTCACAAGGGGACAGAGTGGCACTAAATTGCCCATCTGATCATAAAAACCAGGAATGGGAGACACCTCTGGGCACAATAAATACAAGCACAAAGTCGCTAACATCAACTGTTGGCAGCACGAAGAGTGATGAAATGTACATATCAGGTGATGGTGAATCTGGAAACTATTCACTGGTAATTCCTGCCGTCTCTGACAATCATAGTGGGGAATATTCATGCTTCTCCCCTTCTCTTGTGGTTCAGTACTCCCTGGTTCTTTGCCCCAGATGGGAACCCAGAGAAAAAATATTTTTTGAAGGTGGGAATTTCTTACTGGAATGTGAGGTAACCCAAGAGGAGTCCCACAGTGTGCAGTGGTATCGCCGTGGAGCGTTGGGTGAAGACAGCCTCATCCAGGACTCGAAGGACGAGTCTATACCCATCCCAGAGGATCTGAGGGGTCGAGTGATTCTGTCTGAACATGGCTCCAATCTCACACTCTCCGGCCTGACGATGAAAGACACTGGGCTGTACTGGTGTGTTGTTTTAGGAGGCCCTGAATTCCTGGACAGTGATGAAGATTACCTAGATTATGAAAAGGAGTACATTGACGAAGATGACGATAATGATAGCCAAGATTGGCCTGAAACATACAGGTGCATCTCTAAGCAGGAGACCATCTTGACTGTTGCAGTGAACCCAAGCAAGGATAAAGGCAGGGGCTTGGACCTTGGGCCCACTGACCCCACGAACAACCCCACACCTGACCCACCTGCAGACTCTAACGTTACTGCGTATGCCCTGGGGGCAGGAGTGGCTGGGCTGCTGGTAGCTGGGGCGATTGCAGCAGTGGTTGCAGTAAAGAAGAGGGCAAAGACCTCTCAGAAGCAGAGAGGAGCAGCCTCTGAGTCTGGACTTAATGCGAAGAAGGACATAGAAATGAATGTGGATTGTACTGAGAGGTTAACTCCCAATGATGAATATGATGCTTAACAGCTTTTGTAAGGATTCCTGTAAGGAATTTCATATTGAACTGACTGTGCAATGAAATTGGTACATAAATCACCTCCTCTATTTTCACCATTTGGGGATCGTGAAATGATCTCAAACATTCTTACACCTCCAGTTTCATGTATATCTCAGTTGTTTTTTTATTCCTAGGTGCGAATGAGTAATGCTGAATTTTGTCTTGTGGATTCAGTTTTAGTGCAATTGCTTCTTTCAAAATCCCATTCTAGCAAAAAATTTCAGTTTCAAACAGAAACAAATGACACTACTGTCACTATGTTTTTCTTCGGTTTAAAATGACAAATGTGCTTTCATTGATTTCAGTGCCTGAACAGCTGATTGATGGTCAGGTCATTCCCTTCAAAAAATATCTAGGGCAAGTGGTTTGTAATGTGAAGACACGCGGAACTAGTCGGTGACTTGATGTTTTGCACGTATTAGATAGTTGGAAATCTCTGGCACAGATAGTCCAACTAAAATGTGGTATGGCTGTAATGTGACATTAAATGATTACTAAGAACCAGTCAGGCTGCTCTCCTGTCAACACAGAGTATAATGCCAGTTCTAGGCTGAACTAAACAGCCAAAAAAGTACCTGAAGTCCTCTGTCAAAGGCATTAAATCAATATAATGTTGCTTCACTACTACTATACTGCACACGCAAGTAATGAATATAACAACAGGTGGACTTTTTCAAATAAAAACCATTCAAAATATGAATATTGATTGGGAAAGTCTGTTACTATATCTGACCACATTTTCTTTCCTACTTATTTGACAGAGTTTATGACTTTATCATATTTCTGCTATAACAAGAATTTTGATTGGTTTTAAAGAAGAAACACTGGATCCCTGCCATCCCTAATGTAACACCAAGAAGGTGTTTAAATCACTCCAGTGGAGGGATGATAAGATTAAATTATTGTTTTCTCTATCACGCAGTAATGGTCAAAATAACAAACTAACTCTCTTTGCAAAAAATCTACAATTATTTCTGCCAGTAAAACCAGACATTATGTAAAGTACTATTTCAACTTTCAAATACTCTCATATACCAGGCAACATTATTTATGGAATTACCACACTTGTTAACCATCAAAATCTAACAATGTGATACAAATACAATGCTCAAGCAATCAGAACAAGCCGGGCCTTCTTACGGCATCTGTATATAAATAATATATATATTTCAGAGACAACAGAAAATCAAAGGAACAGACTCAAACTGTCACCAATACTTTGATGTTTTCCAATGATTGGAATATATGATTTGACTATGAAAAGCAAACAGAACAAATAAACAGTACACATGACACATATATACTGTAAGTATATAAAATGTTGATGTGCTGGTTCTATTATTCCATGGAAGAAGCCTAAAGCACAATACTGAATCAATACTTATAGCACCATGAGTGCAAGTTAAGCAACAGACTGGAGAGTGAACGTCGGCATTGATCCAGTATTGTGGTTTATGTTTGTGAAGCATTAGATGATATATGTACGTTAAAATTATTATACTGTATGTGTTATTTATTTTTTGAATAGCCGACTGTGTTCATATATATTACGTAATACGTGCATATATAATACATATGATATGATAATATGTGTAAATTATATTTTAACATAATATTAGCGGTGAGGCCTGGTGCATTGAACCAGTTGCCTCCGTGGCTGTCATTGTAGATCCTCACAACACTCTCCTGGGCTTTATAACAAGCTCATAGTGAGACAGTTTAATGTTTTTTAAATGTGTTAGGCAACTAGTGACACAGAAAGAAGCTGCAACTCCACAGTCTGTACCTGGGATGTCAGTTTTGTAATTTGGTGCAAGTTAGGAAAAATCTGAATAAATCATTTTGAAAATCAGAACCTGGAAAATTATTCATCATCATCATCAATCATGTAATCTGATCATGACTCATTCAGTTAGAAATGGTATGAAAACTGAGAAGATAATTGCTTGCCTTTGTATTTTGAGTGGATAGTAATTATCTGTTTATACTGAAAGTATAATGTGCAGTGGGTGACAGGTTTGTTTAGCTGCTAAAGGGAAAACCTCAGCTCCTCCATAGCGGGGCTGTAGAAATGCATCTATTCTCCCTCGGGTTGTCAGTGACTCCAGGACCAAGTAAGGCTCCTGTCTTCCTCTCACTAGCTGACCACGCTTGTTGAGTGTCTGAATTCACAAACAATATAAATAATAAATAAGTCATGCTGCACCAGCTATTCTCAAACTAGGGTATACTGTACCTGCTTTGGAAACTTGCACATGAAATCATGAGAACTGAATAGCTCAAAAACACTTTTTTTATTACACTGTATGATTGCACCTGAAATATATTTTACTCAGTCAACCTTATTCTAAAACTTTCACTTAGACAAACAGTCTAAGTCTATCAGTCTCTGCTACTACCTGGAAGGGGATGTGTAAGTGCCAAATAATATTACAGTAGCCAGACCCAACACACACTAAGGCAAATCTAATTCTAATTGTGCCACAGTAGTGGTGATAGATCCTATCACAAATATGGTTTCTGTTAGGCAATATTTGTTCAGGTGGTATATGTGATACACAAAATTATTTGTTCTTAATTTGATGTTGGGCCAATATTATTCTTTATCTGGTTCTGGCCTTACAGACACTGTGACTGTTTTGGATTTGGACAGGTAGGATTTCTGGAAGATAGAGAAAAAATATCCTATACCAATTTTTCACATGCTTACAATATCAGCTCCTCTTTTGGTATTATTTCTAACAGGCAAAAATAAATATGATGTTGGTGTCCTGCTAAAACCTTGCATATCCTCAATTTCCCCTTTTTATACTAACAGCTAACATTGTCTCCCGACTCAGTTTCACAATCCTGAGATGAAGCGCTTCTATTACAGATGCATGGGCTAAAATCAACCAGTTTTGTGAATAACTCACAATTTGAAGAGCTGAGCTATGAATTAACTATGATAGCTAAGAGTAAGATGGTAACACAGTAAGAAAGAGGAATGTGGACATTTTACCCACAAGGTGACCCTCTGTTTTCATAAACGGTAGATTATGACGTTATTATGACACTAAAGATCATAAATACTCTCAGGACAACATGTGCAATGTCATTTGGCAGAACAAATGACAGTCACAGGGCTTAATCAAAGTGTAATTGACAGCTTGATACAGTGACTAGTCACGATATTCACACAAACAGGGTCCACTTGTGAGGAAAGCACGGAAGAAATAGATGTGAGAGAGATAGAGAGATGGAGATGGAGAGAGGGTCTTCCATACTTTCCTGTTTGCTTTACAACCTTATTCTAAAACTTTCACTTAGACAAACAGTCTAAGTCTATCAGTCTCTGCTAGTTGACGCAGTGATGATTTCAGTGCTAGTTGTGCACTACCTGGAAGGGGATGTGTAAGTGCCAAATAATGTTACAGTACCCAGACCCAACACACACTAAGGCAAATCTAATTCCGGGCAAAGCACAAATAAGTGAATGAATCTCTTTGGTTGTAATTTTTTAATTTGACTATAATATATAGATTTGATCCTATTTGGGGTTTAATGTTGAACTTTTTCAGTTTTCAGACCATAATTCACAGTTTTCTCTGGCTCCTCCATCTTGAACCACACCAGCTGAGCTAGGATTACAGTAATTTTGTTGTTAATGCATTACTTCTGATTGGTGGAGCTGACTACAGGCTTGACGGTAGAGTTACATTAGGCCTACTTCTGACTTCTGAAGTGACTTGGCACTTGCATACCCAAAATGCCAATGCAGTGGGGCAGGAACAAGGTTTTTAACACAGACACATGCAGTCAGTCAAATGCAAGACCACTAAACGTTCAAATTATGTGCATATAGCGAAAATATAGTAAACACTGACATAACATAGCTTACAGTAATATGGTGGAACTGGGCACCTCGAGCAGTCAGAACAGCTTCAGTGCACTTTGGCTTGGATTCTAATGTTTCTCTGAAACTCATAAAGAAAGATTCAACACCATTCTTTCACAAGAAATTCCTCAATTCTGTGTTGATGGTGGTGGAAACACTCTCTGGTGCCACTCTAGCAACTCCCAAGCATTTTTAGCTGAGTTGATACCTGTTGGCTTCAGACAGTCAAGCGGGCTGAGCGGACCTTAACCCTGTCAGGAACATTCACCCCACACACAACAGAATCCTGCTTTTGAAATAGGTCTGCTTTGTATTTCTCATTTACACAGGCCTTTTCGTTTTTTTCTTTCAGCAGGTATGACGCAACACAAAAAGGTATTATCCCTTATCTTGAAGCTTTCCATCTTGCAAAGCAATCTGGAGACGTTGTGCTTCAGCAATGCTTTCAGCTGCCAGATTATATTACTGCACACACTTAACCCTTTGAGCCTGGATACATGTTTATGTTCCACTTGTGCCACAGTAGTGGTGATAGATCCTATCACAAATATGTTTCTGTTAAGAAATATTTGTTCAGGTGGTATATGTGATACACAAAATTCTTTGTTCTTAATTTGATGTTGGGCCAATATTATTCTTTATCTGGTTCTGGCCTTACAG
>OMLI01087888.1:5416-19012 GCA_900302605.1 Rondeletia loricata
GCCCTGATATGTTGCATAATCTGGATTTTCTCACCAACAGGTAAATTACATTTACACATTTTAGTATGCTCATAAGAGCTAGCAGGGAAGTATGGTGAAGCTTAACATAATGATGACTGTTGACAGGGTTTAGGGGCATTAAATGTGTCACCTTGAATTTCCGTTTTCCTTCTCAGATGGAAACACCATGTCACAGCTGGCTGGCAGCACAGTGATCCTGCCATGCAGAAACCAATCTCTGAGTACGCTCCGTCAGCTGACATGGAAGAAGAATGGGGTTCACCTGTTCACCTTCAGACCACCGAGAAGCACGTACAGCTCTCCTGAAGCTACCAGCCTCAAATTAAACATGTCTTGGACAGACAGCCAACTCTATGCATTGATCATCAACGGAGCACAAGTGTCTCATGCAGGCAACTATACCTGTGAGACCTTCACCAGCACAGGAGCCTGGGAGCAGAACTGGGAGCTGCTCATTACAGGTGTGCTAATCTGTCCCAAATATTTAGATTAGATTACATGAAAGTTGAATAATCCCTGGGTCATTGCAGCAGTAGATAATAGGATACAGCAAAGAAAAAAAAGTATAGGGTATACATAAGAATAGAGCAAATGTGGGGGTGATTAAAGATAACACAACCAACAATTACCACACTCTAGTAAAGGTAGATGAATGAATAAAATACTACTCTACCTGTTACTACCTGCACAGTGCAAACGATATTCAGTCCACACCTGGTGAACCCACACAGTGTAGACAATACTTAATCGACAGCTGCAAACACAGTCACACCCACTCCCCTATCCCCTTGAAGAGCTACAGCTAATAGCTTTACAGTTAAAACGACCTGAACTGGCATTAACTGCATAGTGACATAGTTGTAAAACCCATGCAACAGGACTACAACATCAAAACATGGAGTCTCTACAGATCATTTCTAATGTTTATAATGGGATTTTTGATACGTTCCACTAAGAACCCCACAGTGGCTTACTCCTCACACCTCATGTTGCACTCTACTGTAACAAACTTGTCTCAGGTCAGCTTCAAGATTACAGTATGTAGAATGTTCAGGGTGGCTTGAGCGAGCACAGGACCTGAGAGCTGCACATCTGTGTCACAGGAAGGCTGTGGTCTCTTTCTGCTTCCTTGTTGAAACAGTGACCTCCCTAACCAAATCTACATGATGCTAATTTTCAGTATGCGTACCCACAGAAGTCAATTACTATTTGTCTTTACATGGTGTATTTTGAGCTTCCTCCTACTGCATATTAGTCCTTAGTGAGTTCGTTGATTTATAAACATTCATCTTCCAGATGGAGCAGCAAGTAAAACCAGTGGGATGCTGGTGATTGTGGTGGTGGGAACTGTTCTATTTGTGAGCTGTATGATCATTGTGGTTTCCTGGATCCATCTAACAGCCTGCAAAGTGCTGGCAGGGTAGGTATAGTTTGCCTCTGGTCATTCATTAACTCAGGAGGACTTATTACCGCAAGTTTACTTTCTTTCAATATTTTGTGCAGTTGTTTGCAAAAACAAAACCCACTATATATTTCCATGCTAATAAAGACAGATGACAAGTGGAGTCATATTATCAGGATATAAACAAGATAGATGGAAACATCATCTACATTTCAGGATTGTATAAACATAACCGTGCCCTAACATCAATCTATCTTTTTACAGAAGTGGCATTCCACCTCCCACTACAGAAATTGTAAATATTGTAATTATTACAATTAATGACATTTTAGAAAGTATAATGTATAAACAATGTATAGCTTTATAAGGAATGGAGTTGGTTCACTTTAAATTTAGACAATTACAAACTGAAGTAAAAAATTGCCAATTACTTGTCAATAGACAGATTATGATTTGTTAAGACAATCTGCTTTCCACAGAGATATCAAAGTGAACTGACTGCAGTGATTGCTCTCAAATTATGTAAACTGAGACATTCATTCTTGTTCTGTCCATCATTTTTCAAGGTGCAGGAAGAAGATGTTTATGAAAACTGCCTTGTAACTGTGTCTAGTCAACTAGACTACCATAGTCCGAGTTTTCAGCGCAATGATATGGCTCACTGATATGAAGCGCAGTTGGAAAAATTTTTAAAGGGAGGGGGATTGTAGAGAGGATGGGAGTTTTGGATGTTAGCAAAGAGGTGATGTAGCTGCTCACCATAATATTAATGGAATTATAAATAAATACCCAAACCACCAATCTTTACTGGGACACAATGTTCAATCTGAATTAGTTTTGTTTACTCGAATTACCCCATACTTTTTATACTACATACCATTTCTGTTTTCTCAGTAAAGGTGTTTGATGAAGTTTACAAGCTTCTTAACTCAGTTATGAATTTCATTTGTGTTCTCACAGAGGCAAATCAGGTTCATCCTGTGTTTTATAGTGTGAAACTTGAATCTCAAAACACTGGCTATGTTTGTTATTAGGATATTGCATGTCATGGGTCCATGGAACATAAGAGTAGACATAAATATCCTTGATGGCAATTAAAGTGAATTGTGGTAGAGGCTCAAGATTATGGCACAGTCACCATAAAACACATCTCACCCTTGCCATACATTTAGTTTGTAACACCATCTGAATGAAGCTCAAGACATGGAAGTGGTGTGGACAGCAACATTTACCATGTTTTACCACCAGGTGGAGCTACTGCTGCAGTTGAGGAGTGCTGTTCCAAAATGAGATATCCACCATTTGAAATAATTACCACCTACTTTAACAGAATGATGACTGGCATGAGAATAAAGCACATTGTGGGTTACTGTTACAATAATGCGTCTTCTGAAGACCTTTGTTTACAAAATAGTTATGTTTTGGTTATGCTGGATTGAGGATAGAATCATCTCTGTTTTTGAAATATTGACAGATAAAATTTCAGGTAGCAATTTCCACCCCAAAAGGATATATTGAGTTTTGGAATGAAAGCATGTTCAGGCAGAAAAAATAAAGTGAAGTGAAGGGAAGTGAATACAGATAACCATTAAAAAAGCTGAAGTACATCACAACGACACTGCAAAGCAACAGAGAAGTTTGGAAAAACACCAGTTGAAGCTCATGACTTGTACAGTGTTTTCAGTTCAACTCAGATTTGTTGCCAATTTTTGCAAGTAATGGTAATTAGTCTTAATTAAAAGAGCGTACTGCACATACTGCGGTAATCCAAAAGAAAGAGCAGCGCTATCCCAAATGTTAAAACTGTTTAAATGTTAAACTGCATCTAATCAAGTACTCTCTCTTCTTCTGTGAAACTAGGTTAGATCTAGTTCTATGCCAAGTGGGATTCATTCCTAAAAAAAAAAAAAAATAGAACTCCTCCCATTCCCAAACCACTAAGAGGCAGTTTTTTGTTCACATGACATTGGGACTTTCCCATCACAGCTGCTGCTTTCCAGCCACTTGTTGTAGCCATAACAAAATCTTTAATCTCAAAAGTCTGTGATAATAAAATGGTTAGCGTGATGCTGAAAATGGGCAACTCATGTTTGTGCTGTTCTGCCTATGAAGTTTAAAATCTTACAGCTTCACTGTGACTGGGTGAGTCAGGCAAAGTATGATGTGGTAGTTTAAGACACAAACAATTCCCTGAAATCTGCAAACACTTTTGCTGTGTGTGATACTGGGCAAAGTCATTTCAGACAAGAAAGCAAGCCCAGCATGCTCAACATGGAGCATCTGCTTTATCTTCTTTATCTGTTTTTTATTGTGTTTTTATAGTTTTTACTATCTCGATTGATTGATTGATTGTACTGGTCAACTGTGTTGTTTTTAAATGTGCTTTATAAATAAAGTTGGATTAGATTGGATTGGATCTTCAGTCGTCAACAGAGGAAAGAAGAGGCAAGGGTGGCCACTGAGAACAACGCTTTACTTAACAAAATCAAGTATTAAATAAACACTGAAAACAGTTAAAAATGAAAAGGCACAAACACACAAATAAGGGTGGGCATGAGTAGGCCCAACTAAATGCAAGCCAAACATTTGTGGCCAGAATCTACTAGTCTACTTTTTTAAATTTAACCAGGTAAGAAATCTCTTGAGATTAATAGTGACCTGGCCAAAATAGGCAGCAGAAGCAGTCAAAACACAGAAGTTACTAACAATACAACATAAAACAAAAGTAAATAAATAAATAAATAAATTTTAAAAAAGGAACAATGCATCCCATAAGATCAATAACAATAAACAAAATAGTCGGGGAATCCGAGTCTGTAAAATCATACACAATCAAAAACGTACTTACTAGGGAGAGTGCTAACTAAAACATTTACAAATCAAAGAATTTACCTCCAAGTCTAAAAGCAACTACACTCCCTAAGTTTGAGGTCATTTTGAAGGGCATTCCAGTAGGAGGGAGCAGAATACATGAATGCCCTTTTGCCCATTTCAGTATGGGCAGTAGGGGCAGACAGGAGGAATAAATCCTACTGCTCTATTCACAAACCTGCTCTGTTCTCAAATCCTAACCAACAGCTGCAAAATAGTTCAAATAACATAAAATAATTAACAATCATAGCATAATGTAAGCATAAATGTAACCATAAAGAAAACATAAACATTTTAAAGTAAAAAATGTGTACCCTATTACTGAAATGGTCCCTGCAACCTCTCTGCACACTACGAAAACACGCTGTTAAAGTTTGCTTAAGGACTCCAAGAAAAGCTCCACCTCTGAAACTGGACTGGAGACATTTCTCATTCTCAACTCAATTAGCAGAGCTGCTGATACAAAGGTCAACCGAATGTGACAGATAAACAAGATTAAACTGCATTTTGGAGATGTAGAGCATTTGTTTACATTAGTGTCTTTTTATTATACTGTGTAAAACAGAACTTCACTACAATGACCGTGAAAATGTCACACACGCTTATTTTTTGTTCAGTCTATCTTAACTGAATGTACCCATAACTTAAATACTCAAAATACAACAGGTTGATAACACCGATGTCATAAATATAAAGCATATTCAACAGGGTTTTACCAGCAATATTATTACAAACTTCAGTAACGACATGTGAACTGTTAAGGCACATGCACTTCAGTTGAATAGAAGTACTTCAATTGAACAAAACACCTTTTTAACCTTCAAACAAGTGCTTAACATTCACACACATGCAAATAGAACAGGACGCAACACGGATGTTCAAGTTTTCTGTGAACCGTGACCCATGTAAATTAGCTTAATTTAATTAGTAAATTTAAAACATTACTATTCAGCTCCCTTCACTGGGTTAAGTCATTCAATTTTACTTTGGTGTTTATTTTGCGGTGTCCTTTTGGCCTCTGAAAACAGCAGTACCGTTGGCAGTTAAAACCGTTGATGGTTAAACAGCTGCAAAGTCTGATAAATGACCTTGGTTTAACTGGTTTCCCCTTTCAGTGCCAAGTTCCAACTCCCTTCACTGCGACATCCTGGTGAGTGGCAACTCCCACAGTATGTGATATCGATTTTTGATAACTTTGTTAACAAATGTGCTAAATAAATGAAGTTATTGTTGTCGCGAATATTATTTCTACTCATACGCATGTAGTTTTATTTACCATACGACTTCAGCTTTATTTAGCATACAACTGAAGTAATGACCATAAATAGAGGCCCAAAAAGGTAACTAGAAACACAAAAGCGGTATGAAGCCGAATAATAATAATAATAATAATTATTATTATTATCTAGCCGAGCCTACCCGGCATTATTTACTCCCCTTTTATTAATTCCTGTGCTATCTAATCCTATGTTGCCTTATCTTATTGTATCTTGTTTAATAGCACGACCCACACACTCTGAGCAGACATATTCAGACAGACCAAGAGGCAGGTTGGGGTCCCAACGGCCGGTTTCTATATTAATGCTGTCTGAACTAAAGTAAGAGGAGAATGTATCGGTCCTGAACTGGACAGGGATAGGGGTTGGTCGCATGACAGTGAGAATGGATATTTGTTTAATTTGGATTTGAAGATTACCAAAGAATTAGCTTCCTTTATCGCAAGAGGAAGTTGGTTCTGAAGATAGGGAGCTTGGTAGGAAAATGCTCTGATGACTGATGACCGATTTCTTCTTGATTCTGGGGATATGCATCTGTCCACCGACCAACTGTGGCAGGACTGAGCAGAGATGAGGTTGGCCAAGCCAGTAATGCACATCTGTACTCCAACTGCTGTACATACATGCCTCCATGGACATGTCAGAGGTCTCTAAGGGAGACAATTCAAAACGTTTCATGAATACAGCAGTTAATTTCATATGAAAGTGTCAATAAAGATTTCCAGGGTATCTGCAGGTTTCAGAAAACCAAAATTTAAGACTTTTAAAGACATTTTTAATGCTACTTGGAACTGAATTTAGGCTCAATTTAAAAACCAAAATAAAGAAAGTAGCAAAAACAGCCTATTTCCAATTGAACAGACGCTGTAAAAAAAAGAACAGCAAATTAACTGTTATGGGACATGAAATCCAATTGTGTTCAGAAAGGCAGATACAATGAAAACACATGTTTTGCATACTGTAGTACTAACCATGTTCTGTATTGATCTAAGAATGGACATGAAGTGCAAATAAACCTGCCACTGCATGGTGAAAACATAAGACTTCTGATAACTGTATTTAAGACATTGTAATACCTGCAGATTCTAACTTTTGGGGGAAATAAAACAGACCACAAAGCAACCTAACAAATAAGAAAATATTTTACATGTTTGTCCTTCTTCTTCTTCTTCTACTCTCAGATTTTCCTCAGCCTCAGGAGGTAGTGATGATAGGGTATGGTGCTGCGCCCCATGTGTCCCCTCTCCTCTCCTGGTTTATGAACCACCAATTAATGTAAAAAAATATTTAAATGTATGGATATTTCAAATAGAAGTGTAACATACTAATAGATACCTTTCATTTCTGAATTTCTGCCAGAACCACATGGCAATACCAGCACCGACAGCAATAACAGCAATAGAAATGATAAATAAGGTCCAACAGGCGGTGCAGGCTCCTATAGGGAGACAGGACAGAGGTAAGAGGAGTAGAATGACAGGACTTGGGTCATTTCTTACTACACACCCTGTGGCCATATCACCTTTCAATTAGCAGGAAACTCAAAAGACTGAAGGAAAGAACCTATACTAGGCTTTTATTTTCAGATTTTTCCTCTGCTTTTAATACAATACGGCCACACGTTTTAACCAACAAATTGCTCACTCATTTTAACTGTGACATTGGCACACTGGATTGTTGTTTATCTAACATTAAGTTCTCAGAGGGCAAATGTGTCCTTTCCCACAGGCTGGCCCCAGGGATGTGTCCTGTCCCCTCTGCTGTAGGCATGATACAAGGATCATAAGCCTGTTACAAGATCACAAGACAGAACATGGGCCTATAGTTGAGGAGTCAGCACAGTGGTGTAGTGATTCATTTCTGCAGCTTAATGTATCCAAAACAAAAGGCATGGCAATACTTTTTTTGGAAGGTGATATCAGTGATCAGTATATACAATTTTTATTTAACTGTTATTGGCTGTAAACTAAATTTTGATGTTAATGACACACATCTTAAGACTATTTGTAAGAGGGGCCAACAGAGGTTTTATTTTAAGAAAACCTGATGTTTTTGATGTGGAAACCAGGCCGATAGTGTGAAAAACAAGCAAACAACAGAATTGTGAAAGTAGCAAATGAGATCATTGGCATCTAGCAGACCACCCTGATTTCTTTGTAAGGCAAGTCTTACACAAAGAGTATCATAGACTGCCCTAACCCACTGTGGGGCCACTCCCATCATGCCACAGGCCCAGGCAACCACAGCTAAATCACATGGAGAGCAGTTCTCATTTGTTCCACATACCATAATCTTGCTCATCTGTAACAGATACTCTCAACCCCATGCTCCCATTTCCTTGGTTGTTTTCTTCACTTTACATTGTTCATTTGATGTGTCTTAATGTCTATGTTTACTGTGTGTTATACATTTTCTCTATATTTTGTCTACTGTATTTTATGCCTTGCTGCACCCAAATTTCCCATTTAGGTCAAATAAAGTCTGGAACTTCAAGACATAAGATTTCAATGTCCAATGCTGGGTTGTCTCTTTCTTAAGTCTTACTTTTCGTGGAATCAAGAAATATAAAACATACCGATAATTGATTGACTAGCACTGTATTTAATTTGTGTTTCTCAGAGACAGCCTTCATAGAGATATCATGTAAATCTACCATTACCAGGAAGGAAGCTCTTTTACAGGTCACAAGTCACAAGCCATTTTGAAATGAGGCATGATCATGATACAATCACAAGATAGTGCATGTTCTTGTAACTTTTTCCTATCTTAGTCAAACTTTTCAGCTGAGAAAAATGTCACATGTTAACAAAATGGACATCCTCAATTTATTTCCACACTAGTTCTTAAAATACACACATTCTCAAGTTTCAGTTTGAAGCACTGAAACACTTCTAAAACAAGTTTTACACTCAAAATACATTATCTTCTTCTTTTGCATAGACACAGACTCAAACACACCAAGCCTAAAAATGCACATTTAAGAACTACTGAGAAACAGAGAAACAGACAGAGAGAGAGAGAGAGAGAGAGAGAGAGAGAGACAGAGAGATTGACATATCTCACCTGAAGTCAGGTGCACATAGAGGTGACCAAATGTTTTTCCATATGGGTTGGAGGCCTCACAGAGGTAGAGGCCACTCAGGTCAGCGGTGAGGCTGAGGAACTGCAGTGTTCCACCCTCTGCTCTGACAGCAGACTGAGGCCACGGCTGGCTGACTCTGAAACAGGCAAACAACAAGGCTCAGCATGAGTGACAGCTGATGTTCATAGGGCACAGAAATGCTGTCATTCTATGATGTGTTAATTGAGGTGCTGTTGTGTCTGTGATTAGATTAAAGGACAAATATATATAACGATGTGAAGCTTATTAATAATCTACCTAGTGCCGCTCCACACAGAAACACATTAATATGGCTGTGGATGTATGGAGAATGGATGTGGAGAATGGATGAGAGTGAATCATGCTGTGAAACACCCTGGTTGTTTCATACATTTTCATCACACAATCTGCTATAACCGTAAAAGATAACAAGGCCTGTGAGAATGGCTAACCACACAATGCCACAAGGTAAATGTTCGCCATAAAACATGAATGTGCTGTTAAGATGTTAGGAACATTTGCATTGAAACCGGTTCATTTAAACTACCTGCTCCAGGTGTAGCTCGCCTTAGGGTTGGCATCAGACACACATTCAAACACATCTTTGGATGCTTCACTAATATCCACTGACATGGGTGAGACTGCAAGAAAGAAGAAGAGATGGACAGCTGTGTTATTGCAGTAACTGAGCAATATAAAGTATATCAGAATAATAATGGAGTAACACCCATGCTCTGAACCAGAGATCCCAGTATCCATATTGATACAGGGTTCCCAACAATCACTTAGGCATCAAATTTAAGGACTTTTCAATGACTTTCAAGGCATTTTGGGGGATGAAATTCAAGGACTCAAAATTGGCATGTTTTGTGGTAAGACATGACATTGGTCAGAGTTTGACATCATAGAGGCCTCATTTTTTCTCTTTAGTCTTTGATCTTGTCAAAAAATCATGGTGAAATCATTCACTGCTGCTATATCAACGCAAATATCCATCACAGGGTTTTTCCTAATGATATAGTGTTGATCCTAGGATGGAGAGAGGTCCAGAGAGCTGAGGCATATTGATACATTTCAGTGCTGTATTTAATAAATACAAAGAATCAAGTACTTTCAAGGCCATCCATTCATTTTCAATAACTTTTAAGGTCTTATTGTATTTTTCTCAAATCCACAAGATTTCAAGGATTTTCAAGGCCCACGGGAACCCTGCTGATAATGGTACAACTGACAATAAGAGGAGCCCAGAGAACAGGTTGACACTCCACCTACTGCAGATGATACAATGCTTTTGTTTGACTTTGCAAATGGAGCCTAATGTTTGTCTTTGACCAGTTTGTGCAGTTTGATAGATGACTCTGCACTGGGAAGTAGTTTCTTCATAGTTTCAATGAGAGCATTGTATGTCATGGTTATATGTCAGACAGGAATGTTTCCTTAAACAAAAGACAAGAGGTGACGTTACAGACAGAAGTGATGCAGTTTTTCACTGTGGGACTTGCAGATAGTGATCTGATTGGCTCAGCTTTGTGCCAGACAGTAAGGCCTAGTGTGAAGGTTGAATGAGACAATTGTGCTGTGTTCAGCTAGTAATGTGGGTTGGTGTGAGATCTGACTCCACAATAAGCAGCAGGAGGAGAACAGTTTATCCTGCAGTGCACGAGAACATGATACAAAAACATTGTAATTTAATTGAAGGGCTTCATTTGAGGGGTTCCTTCTAAAAAAGTAAATAAACTATTTTCTATAAAGATAACTCATAACTTTTATAATAAGCCATAATGTATTTTATCATCATGCCAACAATTATTTTATAATAAGCAAGCAGCATTTTTTTCAAATGGTAGATTTTGGAATGAAACTCTTCAACTGAGGATGATACCCTGCTGTATAACTATGACGTAGGGCAGTAAGAGTATACCCACAATAGACCTCTATGGTGAAGGGCAGGGTTTCTTCTGTTGTCAGGGCGAGATGGGTGACCACACACTGGACCAGGTGATGGTTGACCTCTCTGGTTGGTACTCCAATCAGACTGCTGACTGTGGTGGTGGTGCCGTTGGCATGTTGGGTGGAGCTGGTCACTGCCCTCACCACTTCTGCTAGAGACCCGGTGCGCCACCTCACCTCTGCAGGGGGCTTGGCATCAGCAGCCACGCAGCTTGCAAAGGTAACCTCCTTGTTACCCAAAACAGGATGATCTTCAACCTTCAGGCTTGTGACTGGAGGAACTAAGAGAGTTACAGTACACAAACAAACTTAGTCAACAGTTAGACAAGGAAAAACATTCTCTCTCGATCTCTCTCTCTCTCTCTCGAACATTCATTTAATACAAAGCTTCATTATACCAAGCACTGTCAGAGGTATCTCCGTCTTGTGGGCTCCGCTGGGGAACAAAGTGAAGATGCACGTATAGACCCCTTCATCCAACAATCTGACTTGGGATAATTGGAGAGATCCATTGTTTTCTTTTACGCTCCCAATAAACCTGAATCGATCATCATGTCCATCCACGTGATGTGGACCATCTATAGGTGAAATGATGAAGAAGTTGTGGTTCACAGGGTTTTCTCTGGTCTCCTTCTGCCAGGAAATCTGAGAGAGGTCCTCCTTTGTCTCAGTCAGTCTGCAGGGTAAGGAAACGTTCTGTCCTTGCACCGCAGTCCTGCTTCCTCCAATCACCTGGATTGCTGCAAGGTGCATAAGATCTCAGGATATCAGGCTATCAGAAACATGCTATCAGATCAGAATGCAGACGATACACACACATACACATACACACATGCAAGCACACACATTTGCAGGGAGCACAGTAAGTAACATAAGTTCAGTCAGGACAACTCACGTATTGATGTTAATAAGTTTATTAACTGTTATTACATAGCAGTAGGTTTGGTTTTGGCGGAATAGATCTGCTTTTATGCTTGCTGCTGCAAATGTATAGACTTAGACATTTATGCTTCTACTGCAAATGTATAGACTTAGACAGGGAGAACATAACTCCCATATAGAACATGAAAACAGATAGAGCTGGGGAGGAGGTGGGTGAACAAACAGCATTTCCGCATGACAGCACAGTCGCACAAGAGCAGCAGTCAGTTAGCAGCTGAAAGGTGAGGAGACGTGTCATTTAAAAGGCTTGGCATTAGGGTGGCATAAGATGATTGGTTCACTTGTAACGCACAGCTGAATCAGCTGAAGCCAGCCAGAGTTTCCTGACTGAACTTGCGTTGCTCATTAACACAATGGCTTTTTTTTTTATCGAGGCGAAAGCGCAGGCACTAGCACAAGTTCACGGCACTAGTGCACTTGGGCATAACCAAAAGATTTTTGGTTATTTTGTGACCAGAGGCTAGTGCAGCGGTGGCACCTCTGGTCGGTATATTAGGAGGAATAAATTATCAGTAGGTGTGGTAGGGCCTGGCGTCAATCATGGCCAATCAAATCAACTCCTGTCATTCCCTTTAAAAGCAGTGCGCTCCCCGCCATTGTGCACCGCCAGTTTTGAAATGGATGAGGCAAGTCCAGACCGTCTGCGCCAAAACACGCTTCTCCCAAGAGGAAACCGATGTCAAGGACATCATGTCCTTGTTCGGGAGGTGCAGAGTCGCAAGGTGCAAATACACGGCACCCCAACTATACTGCCAAGGGCAGATGATGTCCTATTTTAAGGTGAATTCACATTTCTGGAGATAATGAAATCCCTGTCAGCATGTTTCTGTGACTTTGGAGAGGTCTATGCACACCGTCGCCAACTACAGCTACGAAAACAGCACAGAACATCAGCGCTTGCGTTAAGACATGATCTGAGTAGGTGGAAGCGCAAGCATAGTTTACATACCAAAATTGCACTGCGCCACCCGATTTGTACCAACACTCCCCTCTAATGTGCTCCTGCAACCATTTAGGTGCAAGCAATGTCATGACGATTCCTGAAATTCTCAAATGGGCGCAGGTGGGAAACAATTAACTTGTTCCAGACAAAATTGCCACTTTGCCGGCGTAAGGTCACTGCACTTGACCTGTGCTGGCCTGAAATTTGGGCCCTTCTTCTTAATTTTGATGTGAAATGACACAAAGAATTAGGTTATAAAATGCAGCCTGTCAACTTTCATTTTGAATTGTACTGTATGTTCTGCACTGTTTGCTCACACTATATGTGATGTGGTGCTGTCCCTATACCATGTGTGCCAGTATGGACTTGTGTCACTACATGAGCAGTCTGAACGGCCTCAAGATGTCACTGAATTTAATTTATATTTACTTCTATCTGGAGTCTGAGCACGACCCATGCAAAACCTTGGAGGCAATATTGACCACATACCGTGCGTCAAGAAGCAGCTCAAAAAAGACTTCTGATGTTATGGGTTCCTCTGGGAGGGCAGGGCATACAAAACAGATGCATATGAAAAACAGACTGTCACAAGTTTTATTTTGTTGTTAAAATCCACTTATAATGTCTCAGAAATGGACCACTTGATGACTGCGTTTACAGGCACACCAATATCTTATTCTGGTTATTGGAGTATCATGTGTTTTTGTTGCCGCATGTAAACATCATATCCCGTTTATGAAAACCTGGAGAAACCCTTATCCCGGTTTTGAGAAACCCGGATATGATTGCTGGAATATGCCGATATTACCCGGGATGCTAGGGCATGTAAACACCGTATCCTGGCTACTGTCATTTATCATAATTTGCGCAGGCGCGCTTTCACATGATGTGTGAAGTCTCAAGTAGGAAGTGGGAAGTGGAGTCAAAACATGGCAGCAAAACAGTTTCTTGGGAGCTGAGGGCATTTGCAGTTACCATCGCCTGCCGTTGGTGACATCCGCTGTTTATAATTCTTAAAAGCAGGACCCATTGTAAAATTAAAGCTGGGGTTCAACTTTGGAGCAAGAGTGAGCTAGAATCTGAACATAGA
>OMLI01087889.1:0-14995 GCA_900302605.1 Rondeletia loricata
GTTCCTAGCTCTTCGTCAATATAATTAAAAATCCAGGGAGGCATAAATGAGGGAGACACTCTGAGAAAGTTTGGTCTCGTTAGCAGTAGAGTTCAGCTGGAGTCTGTTTTCACCTGAAAGACACGAATCGCCATTTGAGATAGGCATAGAAAAACAGGTGCATTGTGGGAGTTTTTTCATTTTCATACGATTATTGATCTTTGTTTTCAGAGCTTTACAATGGTAAATAATATGGGTCAATCAATTATTTTCTTTGAATTATTAATTATTGAATCAAAAATGTGTTTTTTTCTGATATAAAACGTATCTCCTGTAAAGTTAAATGAGCCTCGTTTCATGGCATTTGGTCACATTTGAGGCCACTACACAAGGTGAGTGCACCTTTCTATAGGGGATTATACTGATATAGGGCAAAGGAAAGACACTTGAAGTGCATCATGCCTTAAATAAGTGTGTGATTAAGGCAAATGCCTTTTCTCCAGTAACCAAACTCTTCTCTCCATATTCCAAGCGTGGCACAAAGTCTATAAATTACCATCAGAACTGTGTTGATCAGGATTTTGAGAGGGAGAGAGACAAAGAGGAACCAAAACAAATGTATGTCTACCTCAGGCCACACGCAAAATACTATCTCATCAGCTCAAATACAAACACCCCTTGTCATTTTCCCTGCAACACTGAGTCAAAACAAATGTAATGTTTGAGTTTACAGTCTGTCACGAACCAACATACTGAGGATGAAAATATGACTGCTATCACTTTATCTAATCACACCCATCCTATTGTTTTCTGGCTGAGTAAGGAAGGTGGAGGCAGCAATTGTGTGAGATTGCGAGCCAGGTGTGCCACACTGAATCTGATTAACAAATATGTGCTCTTTTATGGTCATTTTCTCCCAATTATGCAAACACATTTCCTGTGGCTATTTCACTGCCTGCTCTTGCTCTACGTTTCCCTTTTTGGAGATCTGCCAACCTACAAACCCTGTTTTGTTTGTCGTTAAAGATAGGATTTCACAATAAGAGTCCTCCTGTGTTCTGCAGGGAGTGGGTAGGACTCCAATGGAAAAACCAGGGTCTTCCCTTCAGCCAGTACGGGGAACTAATTTGCTGTGACTGCAGTAGCCAAGCTGCTATTGTAGTTAATGACTGTTGTAGTTAACAGTTGGGGAGAGGGGTTGCAATTACACTGAGAGTTTTCTCCCCCTGCTCTCTCTTTGTCTCTCTCTCTCTCTCTCTCTCTCTCCCTCTCTCCGCACTGCACTGAGTAATAGCGACCGACTGCCTGGCTGCTGCCAATTGCTTGAACCCCCTTTTGTTAAAGTTCATGTATTTCTCTAGTGCCGGGCGCAATGAGGTGATGTATCCTTTTGAATGGGGACTACATTAGTCTCTCTCGCCAGCCCCAGTTCCAGACTAGGGGCCTTGACTCCCATTATGATTTGCCTACAACTTCACACAGACAATTAATGAATGGATCTTGGAAGCACTTCAGCACACCCAGGCTGTAATGGAATTGTGCGGCTGTTTGGGCACTCTTTGTCGGTGGGAGCCATATTGGTGACCAGCTGGCCATTAAAGACAGAGACAGGCCTGGACATATGTAGTGTACATTATATGGAGGTATTTACTGAATAATTTACTGAATACACAATGTGGGCCCTCCTCACAGCAGCTGCAAGCCTCGCACGTCAGCTTGTCTCCGATTCTCTCTGTCTCTCACGCGCACACACACACACACACACTCGTCACAGCTACAAAGTCTCCCTCTGATTCATGCCTGGCCAAAGTCATTGACCTCATTATTCTTGGCTTCATATCTGTGATAGCCGGGGGTTAGAAGTTCTGCATTTTTGTCAAGTGTATGAACAGTACAAAGGAGTCAACTTTGTGGACAGACTTGAAAAGAGAAAACAGTTTGGCCTAAAATAGTTGAAAAAGCTGTGCCAATGGTAATTCAGTAAGTACAGCATTACTGGTTGGCAAATTGACACACACATCTGGAAAAGTGTTGTGGTGAGGTGGAAACACCCATAGAGACTAATAGGGCAACTCTTGGTGTACGGTGCACACCCTGTCAGTAGCACCTTTTTAAGCAGGGTTGGCCAAGGGATTTTAGTTTTATAGCCGTCTTCGGAAAACAAGAAAGGTCGGTCACATTTTGGAGCACAGGGTAACAAACCCATAAGCAGTTTCTTTGCACTTTGTTTTTCGGCCACGCCAACGTTCATGCTCAAACTCATATTCCGTAAGATTCTGCAACTATGAAAAGATCAAACATTTCAGCACCACACCCATATTGATACAACTCCACCCATTTAAACACAGGTGTCACTACAAGATATTACCTTTGAAAGATCAAATATTTTGTCTGTGATGGTTTTTCAAAAGAAACACAATCTCCAAGCCAGGCTCTATCTTTTGTCCTACCTTGGGTAAATGTGAGAGGAGGGTTCTTTACATCCCGTCCAGTCGGCTGCAGTGCAGGCAAGCTTTTAACCATTGGCCTGACAACCTCAGCAGTGGACCGCCACAATATCTGTTGATGTTAATCCTATTAGGCTTGATTTAACACTTTACACGCCCGTGATTTATATGAATGTTTATTGGTTTTCTGTAATATAATCAGCTCGGGGAAACTTAATGCATTGTTTGGTAATACACGCGTGACTGGAAGCAGGGGGCAACAAACTGTGCCCAGTGTTATTTGAAATCATACACCCTCTTCCAACACCAACACTTGAACTAATTCAATCTTCAAAGTCAATGGAAAAAGAGCAATATTTATTGGGATTAGGGGGGACATTTTGTCTGGCAGCCTCCTCCCAAATGAGAGCCTTGTTTTTTCCTTTGTTGATCGTTTGAGGATTTAAGATGCATTAGAAGGCAGTGTCTGGGTGGATAATGGAAGGTTAGAGACTGTTATTTGATTTAAGTTCAGACACTAGAGATTAATATCTCCATCCTATGCACAGAAATAGCCCCCCCTCAAACGCCTCTGACCAAAAAGCTGAGACTAAAGTTACTGGTTATTAGCTTTGATTACAATTCTTGGAGGACAGCTTTGATCAGTGACACAAGTCTAGTTCCATCAGTTCTGACATAGTTCCTATTTAGACCTAGAGTAGAAAATAAATGTTTTCATTTCTCATTTTCAACTTTGTGGCACTAAAATATCCTTTAAAAAAATAAATATATTGTTTATTTTTTCACCCTCTGAAGTGTTTGAAGTGTGCTGAATGTATGTTAATTTATTTGTGTCCACAGTCAACCAGCTTCAGCAGACCCTGGCCTCGGTCCAGGAGCTCCTGGTCCAGCAGCAGCAGAGAATCCAGGAGCTCTCCCAGCAACTGGGTACAGTAGAGGTAGCTACCACCTCATCAGCAGCTCGGCACCCTCCGCACCACACCACCAGCCTCTCAAACTGCTAGAGTGTCAAAGGCCTTAGTTAAACCTCTGAGATTCTGCCTGTTTAGGGTTAGTTCTCTTGTTTTTTTTCACTGGTGTACTGGACTGAACTCAAAACCTGAGCATCCGTTCTAATTGTAGTTAAGGTCTGTTGTGTTACGATTGATGCCTTGAGGAAAGCTAGACAGAAATTCCAGGACGGCTCAGTAAAAGCAAAGTTGCTGAATCCTTGGTCCGATGGGGAGAGAAATGATTCTACAGGCCTCTATGTACTAAAAACTCTCATAACTAGCTAAGATGGACAGCCTTATTATATACCATCAAAACACAGGCTGCAAAAAAGTATGGTGCATCTCATCACGGGATCTTTAACCATATTGCCGTTCCTCTTCGCCTTGATGTTTATAGGCCATGTTCATAATCTGCTGAGAATTATAAGTGTTTAGGTTCATTGGACTGAGTGATAGTTTTAAAAACGTACGTGCGAGGATGAAATGTTGCTCGCTTTTTATAACACCCATCATAAATTGCTTTATGACAATCTTAGACAATGTTTTATGTCCACAGCTTGTTAAGCACATGGGTGTTTGACTGTAGCATCTGGATATCCCAGGAAAACATATGCGAACACATCTGCTTCGGCACGAACGAGGAAGAAAAATATGAATCTCTTCCCTGGACGAGGTTTATCAAAAACGGACGACTCATAGCTCATTTTGTGGCGTTTCAAGCTCTTCTCAGCCACACAGTTTACCTAAATGGGGTAGAAAGCCGTGTCGGCCCACATCAGCTGTGTGTGTGTGCGTGGAAGCAATGCTGTAATTGAACCCACGCAGACCTGAAACAGAAAACGCTATGGTTCCCCCTCAGCCAAGCAGTAGGCCCACTTTAAACAATGAGCTACCTCCACGGCGTAGAAGGATGTTTTTCTTGAAGGATGTTTTTCTTTTCATTCGTCATCGCCAAAACACAGATTGGATTTTTTTTTTAAAGTGTCTTACTTAATTTGCCATGAGTGCCTTGTTGGACAACGTTAGTGTATAAAAAGTATATTTCACATCAAAACACCCATTAAACAAATCATAAACTCTGCTTTATAGCGATAGTGTCGATCTTAAATTTTCCCTGTGAGTCGGCTTAAGGCCCTCTGTTGTTTCGGGCCATAGGGGAAATTGAGAAATTGTTTTCAGGTCCGGGGCGTGTGATTAGAAACACATGTTGGAGCTGGTGAGCTACTTATCATTCACCGTTCGCGGCTTTCGGGGTTCGCCTCACCACGCTGCTCTTAAGCGCGCCACGCTTGGCAATTATACCTCTCAACACGGAAATGTGCCTTTAACCCGAAACACATGGAGACTTCTGTTTCCTCAGCTGCTAAGTAAACATTTCTGGCGTATACTGGCTCTTAAGTGTTCTATGTTTACTGTGTGTGTCTGTCGGTAACTTTTATGTTTTGCTTGTTGATCGTGCTGCTGCCTCTCTTGGCCAGGTCTCACTTGGAAAAGAGATTTTTTATCTCAATGTGTTACTAAAGGTTTAATAAAAAAAAACAATTGTATAGTTCGGAAACCACTGAATTGCAGCGTACGTATACTGTCCCCAAACTGGGGACCTCATTATGTGCCTACAAGACTCCAGGGCCTGGGAAAATTCTCCTCTTTTGCTATTTTCTCTGTAATCTTGACTTCTTTAAGAGTATTATCATGTCGCTGTATCTTACCACTGGTGTTAAATGCCTGGCTTAAGGATGAATTTGCCTCAGGCTGATTCATCCCTAATGTTAAACTGGCAGTCTATTTCTGCTCCATTATCATTACAAATCTGCCAGTTAACAGTGTTTGCCCTGCCGTCGCAACTCACTGATAGTTCTCTTTATTAGTGGATGCACATAGAAGATTAGAAACCGCCACTTTGCTCGTGCGAGACGAACTGCCAGTGGGAAAGTGCATAAATAGAGTGAAATCAATTGCACTGTGCCAGTGTTTCCACTCAAAAACGCTCCTCTGGGGACTTCCTTTTGAAACTAATTCCATCATAAATATACATGCATTACACGAAAACACACTGTCTGCCGGCGGAGTAACTGTGAATTAATTTGCCTTCAGACACTCTTAAACAAGGCTTGTTAAAGATCTTATCTTGTTGCTAATGGTCCATAGGCATTTATCTTCATTTAGCCGGATATGCGTTGCCATCCTTGGGTGCTGCTAGAGTTGATAGTCTTTTTTTGTTGGTTGTAATATATATATATATATATAAAAAAAATTCTTAAGGCACTTAGTTAAGCTGCAGAAAGGGGTTGACCCCATCACACCCAGGCAACCACCCGAGACATATTAGTTACACTGCTATTAGACCAGTTAGGAGGAAGCTTTACTGTGGATTTACACTGTAAAAAACATATCTAGCTCAATAGACGTTAAGCCCACTTAATAAGCCAGCACAATTAGTGGTTGATGATAATTTAGTAGGTGCTCAGGAGCACCTCTATAAGTGTCGGGCTGTGTGTATGTTGGTTGGTTGGTTCATTTGTTTGTTTGTGCGTAACACTTTTTGCAATGTGCAGTACTTAGGAGAATTATGGTATGGACTGTTTAGGCCGCGCAGAACCCTAAGAGGCATAAGGGAAATACAGTGTGCGTTCGTACACCAGGCAGTATGGTGGAACTCAAACAAGCACGAGCCAGCTTGGTGTGCTGTACATCCACATAACAGGAAGTGGCTTGGTGATTGTACCCCACGATGAAATCGGGGGAGGAACTATGGATAGGCCCCGGTTCGTCCGTCTGTCTGTCACGAACAATATCTTGGACACCACTGATCAGATTTTGACAAAACATTGGGAAATGATGCGTCATTGTGCCGTTCTGGCATTTTCGAGATTACACTGATTGGCCTACGGGGGGCGCTACAACGTTTGTTTAATTGTCTGTGCACAATATCTTGGACACCGCTGATCGGATTTTCACGAAATTTAAGGGAATGATGCGTCTCATTGCTCCATTCTGGCCTATACACATTTGAAAGCTGAAATTCAGTGGTGTTCCCCTTTTAATTCGGTTTCATAACGCTTTTCAGAAGTAGTGTGGTGTGACGGGTCTTTTGTTTAGCTATTATATGGTGTTGCTCTGTCGGTATCCCACATAATGTATGTTGTCTGTGGTTAACAGTTCTATTCTAAAGCCTTCTTTTCCTGTTATGTCAGACATGACATGAAAATGTATATCCTAACGTCTCAGTCATTTAGAGCAGTCTGCCTTTTTCTTGGTCAGATTCTGTGCCTTGGAAATCTTTAAGCTCAGCCCATAGAGCAATTAATTTTTTTCCAACGTAAAGTGAGAGAGAAGCAGAATCTACCCTTATTATATGGGTGCCTTGGGGAGACAAGGGATTAAGATGGTTCTAATGAGGTGGCGGCTGTAATCAGAGTGTCTTCACCAGTTCTCCAATGCACCACCTCTAAAACACGGCTCCTTATCAGCCAGGTTTAGGAGACGATAAGAGCCAAATACCTCCACCTCCCTCTCTTCTCTCTCTCTCTCCCTTCACTTCTCCTCGTCTACCTCCCTCCTTCCACTGTAAATGATTCTGATCCCTTTCAGATGTGATTCAATTAATTTCTCTTAGATTTAATTACAAGCGAAAGATTCCAAGTTATCCCTCTCCCCTCGATAGGGGGTCCATGCTTCCTAACAAGCCGCCTCTGGCGAGTCAGGAGAGTCTTAATTACAGTTTTTAGTTTTCTTTTATCCCACTTTTCCCCTCATCCTCTCCCTCTCCTCCCTCTGATCCCATCCGTCTAGCTCTCCGCTCTCGCGCACAAGCTTGTGTTTTTCTTCAGGAATAGACAGAGCAAGGGGATAGGAGTGCAGGTGCAATCATCTAGAACACCAGCCGTCTGAAAACACCTGCTACTGGTGTATGCAGGCTGGATTTTCAAGCTACAAGTTTGTCATTAATATTGAAGTGACCCAATAGCTTGTGTTCTCAAGAGTTCGTCTGAGTTGCTACAAAGCATTTCAGTCTCATCATTGCATTTGATTGGGTTGTCATGCTGTCTTTTCTTTCTATCAAAACTCAATTGACTGCATATCCCTAACAGAAAAAAGGGCAACAGAGACGGATTTTCTATAGCAATTTGCCATTCAAATATTTAGCAGGATACCACATTTAGCCATCATTCCTGTAGCAATTCAATCTGCGTCAGTCCGTGTGTGATAACACTCACCTTTGATAAAAGACAAAAAGAACAAAACAAACTGCTAAGCTATGGTCTGCCTTCATGAATGCGGCCATTGTTCAAGATAGTCATTATCCAAAACTCCCGACCTGCCCTAATCTTTTCTTGGTAGTATGGAAAATTATGTAAAAATGGCATGATTCACGCTCACTAGCCTTTCTGAACGATGCCGGCCATAAAGATGACTGTAGTGAGATTGTTTGTCTTCCTTTCTGTCATCACAAGCAGTAGGCTCACAGGCAGGCAGTTGTGAAGTTGTTATATGGTGATGAATGACTTGACTACACAAGAGCATGTGGCTTTGAGAATTTGCATTTGCCATATTCGTTTACCTTGTAGCCTCTGACTTTTTTATTTATTTAAATTTTTTTAACAAAGCGTTTTCTCATTTTCCTATTACAGTGAGTGAACACAGTAGAGTTGTTGAAATAAGTGCAGCAGATGTCATTGACTTTGTGCTGTGACCCTGCATGTGACCTGAACAGTGTGTGTTTGTGTGCGTTTGGGACAGTTGTTGTGTATCTCTCACTTACCTTCATCTTATAGGGATCGTCTGCAACCAACCGCATCCTGGACAGCCAAACAGTTGGAGAGCTGAAGGCTGAGATAGTCTCTTTGAAGGGCTTACTGCTCAGCAGGTAACAAAGTTATCCAGACCCCTGCCACACGAAACAATGCAGGTGTGTGTGTGTGTGTGTGTGTGTGTGTGTGTGTGTGTGTGTGTGAGTGTGAGTGTGTGTGTGTGTGTGTGTGTGAGAGGGTGGGTGGGTATTCCATTTTGTAGACACAAAAGTCCCATTCATTTCTAAAGGGCGATTACTGTTTTCCTGCATTTTTGAGCTCCTGGACACATTCCTGAACAATTGGACAATGTCAAGCAGGAAAACTCCTTGCTAAATCAAGCATTGTCTAGCTTATACGTATTTGTCTCAAGTGTGCCCAGAGTCAAAAATACCTTCCATGAACATGTACCTCATATCCAGATAGTATCCAAATATGATTTATCCACATTTAATTTACACCTGGCATTAAAATGCATCTCAACTCTCCACATACTGTCACATTGCTCTTTCACTTGCTAATGCAAGTATGCATCATCAACCTGACAACTTGCTCTCACAGTTAATGCACAATTATTAATCTCATATGTGTTTTACGCATAATCTCACAGGCACTAGAGAGGTTGTAATACTTTATGCACCATATCTTCTACTTCACAACTCACCTTTGCCAATTAGCATACTGCAGGCATCAGCTGGTCCTCTGTATTTTAATGCTTTTGTTAGTAAGCAAGATAACGTGTGTATAATTGCTCTTATGCAACTTTCTATCATTTTTTTCAGTGCAAAGTGAAGGACAAATGCAAAAATAAGGCAATGTAGCCAAGTACACAACAACAGAAACGACTTATTAACTAATTTGTTGTAAGTGGATTGGAAACGCTATTGCACTTAAACCAAATGCGTCTCAGACCACCTGCTGACATGGTCTGGGCGATCAAATCACTAGCCATCTTCAGGATTTGTATGCAGTTAAGCACTATCTGGGTAAAATCCGATTGTCCATGATGCATGTTAAAACCAGGTGTAAAGGATGTTATATTGTTGTCAAAGGTCTCATTGGATACTATTAGAAGTCTCCTTGTTCTTCTCGGCTCCAATCTAGTCAGGCACAGCTCAGTCAGCCCCATTAGCATGCATGATTATATATCAGTGTCGGTAATGAAGCCTCAAGTAATGGTTTACATCAGAAAGCTGACGAAGATGAAAATTGCCTCAGAACTGTCAGGTTGAGCGTGTTTTGTTTAATCGGTCGTAATCCCTTTGTCGTTTCCTTTCTTGACTTTCTGCTGTCTCTCACAATGGGTTTTCTGGCAAAGGGTTAAATCACAAAATAAAAGGCACTGTATCACCATCTGTCTCCAAACTTGTTCCCCTTCCTTTTCAAATAATCCAAATCATCTGTAAACAGTTTTTTTTTAGCCACTCAGTGCTGATCCCTTTAAGATGCAACTTTGTCTTCTTGGATCTTAAAAGCGGCAATGGATGTAATTAAAAAGATCTTAGACCATATTTACCAGGTGTGACGAACATCTGGCTGTTTGGGGGGAAAAGCCATTTTCTCTTCTGTAATTATGAGAATGACATAGGGTGCTTTGTGTGTTTCTGCATACTAAAACATGCACCAGTATTGAGATTCTGTTCTCATTTGAACACCTGACTTGAAAGAAACCATATATACTTTGTAGCTGCAGTATGCCCAAGTATGGCTGATTACGTACAGTGAGATTTTTGATGATATTGTGATCAGTCCTCATTTCCTCTCTCTCTCTCCTCTGTCCCACACAGGAAGCAGTTCCCTGCCACTCCCACCGTTCCTAAGATCCCCTCGTGGCAGATTCCCCTGAAGCCACCCTCAGCTTCTGGCTCGCCGTCCGTCAACCACAACAACAGCAGCAGCGACATCTCCCCCGTCAGCAACGAATCTGCCGACTCCTTCCCCATCAAAGATGGCCACCACAGCCCCCAAGATGCACTGGGCGGGCCTGACGGGGCCCACAGTATCAATGGAGATACCGGTGCTGTGGGCCTGGGGGCAACGCTCACCCTGGACCTGAAGGACCAGGTCCGCATGGAGGTGCAAGGGGAGGAGGAGAAGAAAGAGGAGAAGGAGGAGGAGGAGGATGTCAGCCATGTGGAGGAGGAGGAGGGTCTAAGCATGCAGACAGAGGATCGGCGAGGTGGGGATGGACAGATTAACGAACAGGTGGACAAACTGAGGCGGCCTGAGGGGGCCAGCAATGAGAGCGAGGTGGATTAGACCACAGTACAAAGCACAGCAACACTCTCGAAACACCGCGTCTCCTCTCAGCTGATGGCTTTGTTTCACTCTGCTCCTCTGCTCGCGTCATTCTGTTTTATGTTTGTTTTTTTGATCCATTTTTACTGTGCGTTTCCATTTGTTTCCGTAACATCTTAATCTCGAGCAAAGAGTGGAGTAGGCAGGGGTGTGAGAAGAGGCAAAACAGACAAACATTGGTGTGTCTAGTTGACACACGGCTTACCTCAATTTACTTTTCATCATGCAAACTAGATGACTGCATGTCTAGGCAAGTACCATAGTGTGAAGTTTCGGTGGAATTAGAAACGAGCGATATTCAACTCAAAATTACTTTGAAAAACTGTATGCAGTACTAATCACGTGTGACTCGCTGCTGTTGATTTTCATGACTTGATCAGCTAACTAATTAGCATACTGCTTAGCCTTGGTGTCCTTGTTGTAATGGCACAGAGGCTCTTTCTAAGGCACACCAACGACGTAGTACTGCACAGAATGTCTCCCCTGTATACTACAGTTGTAGGTCAGAAGTCAAACGGCGGCACTTCAGTCTAAAAAGTTACCATACGGTTCCAGAGAAGCATTAGCAGAGCTCATCTCCCCGTTAGTGGCAACAGGAGAGGACAAGCTCTTCCACGGCCGGAGCTTTTAGCCTCTTTTATGTGTCCTTTCGCGTTGGTGTCAGTCTGTCAATAATTCACAAGGCCAGCAGAGTGGCATTTGGGTGAAATAAAAGCCCTGAAATTTGAGATTAGAATGTGATGACGGGCTTTGTTCCACACCGGTGTCAGAGTGCTCAAACGCTCAAAGGAAGGGAAGATAAACGTTTTTTCCCCCCCGCTTTTTTCACTGAGGGCTGAATTGTGCATCTCTGTGAGAGAAAGCCCAGGCTGTCTGCTCAGCTGCATCTCTGTCTCCAGCAGGGCAGCTGATTTGGTTTGTGAAGTATGTTAATAATCAAATGATCAACAAATAACAGATGTATTAGTTCATGCAGCTTGAAATGTCAAGAAGGCTAAAAGCGGAAATCTAATACTGAAAGCCCTGTTGCATTACATTATTTTCCGTGACAAACCCTCCGGTCCAAATTATGTCGGGCCTCCCACAGTGAGTAATCTTTTACGGAAAACGGCGCCGATATTTTGTAATTAAACTGCAGTAAGACAATGAACGTTGCCATGGATGGAAGTTGCTGAACTCATACCACTTTTCTTTTCTTTTTTTCTCAGTGTGGAGGTGGACGGGAAGGGGGGGCACAAAAAATGCCCCGTGATTGAAAAGGAAAGTAATAAATGAATACTTGACTTATTGAATTACTCACACGGTCTCCAGCAGACAAGAAAAGAGTCCATGAGTGAGAAGAAGGGATATCGGCTCTCGTGGCGTTCTCACTTCCGGTAGAGGGGCACTGAACATTTCTGTGTGACACCAGTCATAGTCAGCAGGCTGCCAGTCACTTGATTATGTTTAGGTTAAAAGTAACATGACAATAATGACATGACAATATAGCATAATACTGTAATATAATGTTCTTTTGATTGTTTTTGTGTCATCAGAACTGAATTTGTGTGTGAATGAATAAGGTTGGCTCATAAGAAGAAATAGTACTGAATGAAGAGGTCTTAAGTGTCACTTATGCCTTTTAGCCACTGTAGTTTCAGTGATTGGTCCTCTCTGTACCCTGCTTGTAATTGTATGAACTTCTGATATCAGCCAGAAATGTATATAATTGTAATAAATTTGATTTATCACAAGTAGTTATGCTAATATTCATTGAGGTAATAATCAAAAAGGCAAAGACTAGGAAAGTAAGGCCCAGGTTGAAAATAACCGGGCAATGTAGTTTGTGAGTATGTGTCTTAATCTGCAACATCACTGTGTTGTGTGTGTGCAGGGGGGTTTGTCTATAACATTCATATGACAGGTAACTTAACAATTTGTAAAAACAAATTCTGTGAATAAACCTAAAGTTAAGTAGTAGTGTATTAAGTCTCAAGTATTCAAGGGTTTGGCACACTATGAAAGACCTAGAAAAGCCTTTCTGAAGGACAGTTATTTGTCAGAATTTGGCAAATTTTGTCCACCCTATAAAATATGGTCAAAATGAGTACAAGTTCATACAGTGCTTTGGCACCAATAGCGCAAAAACTTCCTGCAAAAGTTGGCAAATTTGGGCATGGGACGGTGAGTACTTTTTCAAATGGCCTAAAAGAAAACATCCAAAATGCCTATCTTGACCAACCTTATTGGATAGTAGAGAGTCACATGGTTCAAACCAGGCAGTCAGAGGACTGAAACGTCTCACAGGCCTGCCAATTCTAAAACATTTCTAGGTCAAGGTTATGGATACATTTTTGTCCCATGGCCCCACTGAGCTTTGTGGTTTTTGTTTCATCACTCTTGAACAGTTAGGACAGGCACAGAAATCAAACACCCAAATGCACTGAAGATAATATATCTGTGTGTATGCAGAATCATAACATGCTGCTCCAGGACCATATAGGACCCATGGCATGCAGGTTTGTTTAGAAATATTCTCGAGTGTATCTGTGCAAAAACTGTGTGCTGTGCACCCATAAATGGGGTGTAGTTGTAGTGTAGTAAACGAAGTGAATGTATCCTAGCTCAGCATTATGCATATCTTACTTACCAATTCTTGCACTTAGTTTGAACAACGTCTATATTTAGTAGCAACATTTGTGGAAGTAACCAGACATGACCTTTAAACACTGAAGCCCTTCTTGATGCACATTTCCTTTTCACCTGAAGTAGTATCAATCCTTGGAATCTCAGCTTCATTTTAAGCAGTCATCAATTCTAGTATTAGAGCGAATAGAAGGTGATGGATGGATGCCACCCACATTGGTTGAATCACTGATGATTCCAGCGGGTTCACAGCATTGGCAGTGTAGCTCAAATCACACGTTGCCCCAATTTGTCTCAGAATATGCGATCTGGTATTTTCTATGGTCTTGCCGATACAAGGCCCCCGTTAATAGACTCGGATTCTAAGAAAAGCTGGACTGAAAAAAGGCAATTTTTCTCATACCGGGGCATTCAGAATATTGCAATGCATTATCAAGTTTATGAATTTAATTTGTCAAGGTCTGAATGATCAATAGCGTTTCACATATTGATGAGGTGTATAAACTTCTCCCAGGTTCGATACCACATCCCTTTGTAATCCATTAACCTCTCCCTGGAGTTCAGGCCAACCTTAGATTTATAGGGGCCTACTGTAATAAATGCACTTGTACATCATTTAGTGTCTTCTGGGATTTGCAGTGCGTTCCTGCCCAGAAAGAATCGTCTATCCTAATCTCCTATTCTCATCTCCATCTTAAGAGGGGGGGCTCACCAGCCACCAGCCACCATCGTTTGCATACCCGTTCAGAAAAAGTTACGCTTACAAAAAGACTTTACTCTTCCTGAGTAAAGCTGGAGTATTAGCCAGTAATCAGTGCCACTGTGGTTCTGCACTGAGGAATTGTTTGTCCAAAGCAACACCTTGGTTTTGACACCATTCGGCTCCCCGGTTGGGAGCCTTAACCTCATCAATCTTGCTGCTAAACGGAGAGCACTCAATAGGATAGTGTATCGACACGCTCTGAACTCCATTGTTCGCTGGAACTGAGCACTCAGCAGGTTAGAGGGCTGAGTGTCTCCTTGGATCAATGCAAGGGTTGTTAGCCCATAGCAGCCAGTCAGAGGGCTACCGTGGCCCTGTCTGCTCCAAACACACATTCATATGATCTCTACTGGTTTAAAACTCCTTGCAGTCAAAAGTCCTTGAGCTTTCTAAACCTAAAAGTTGATCCTGGTCCAGCTTTGTTTTCTCGTCACATTGATTGAAGTTAGAGTTGGGTTACGGGTAACTGATCCTAGCAATGCATGTCCAGTTGTAGAAGAATTAAACTCCACCCACCATGGCTCCCAGACATCTCCTGTACTGCTCTGCAAGGGAAGTGTCCCCTAACAATTTGCATTGGAAAGGTCATGGACAATGCAGAAAAAGGTGCATGATGATGGAACGCTTCTCCTTCCTCTTCCCTTTGAGATAAGATGCATGTGGCATGCAGTATTGTGAGGGTGGAATTGAAATGCCTTGATGTCATACTTGATGTGTGACAAGGCCTCTGGAACACCACCAGGTGCCTCACCCCTCTGGAAATATCCCTTTACTCCCAGGGAATCCATGTTTGGACTGATGTTATCACCATCTGCAGTGACACTGTAGATATCATTCAAAATAGTTGTGGATTGGGCATGGTGCTTGTTTGTATGGGAAATCTCTTTATTTTAAGTTAACCTTCTTTTAGGATGTTTTCATCAATGTCATCATTTTAGATTAGGTGTTCCTAGTGACAGCGCAGTTTCTAAAAATATTTGTCGCTTTACATGCTACATAGGCTTAGAATTCAATGCGGCAGTGCTAAAGCTTTCTCTGACCGATGCTTTTAGTCAATAGTGTTTCATAGTGAAAGGAATAGGGAAGCGTGGGTCACCTCCA
>OMLI01087891.1:0-10860 GCA_900302605.1 Rondeletia loricata
TTTTTTCCACGGATCGTTTTTCTTGTTTGTGGTTGAACAACATTCATATGTGGTGATATGATGCAGTTATTGAGCACATACAATGTATTTCTGTGAAAATGCGGATCCGTCAAGCGTCAGAATTCCAACCAAGGCGAAAGAATACGTTTGACGGACGCGAGTACTATTCCGTTCCGCTTGACGCATGCGGCCGGTGGGAACAGAGACATCCGTTAACGTGGGGGCGAAAGTGAAGTTTGACGTTTGACGCTTGACGTTTGACGTTTGACGCTTGATGGCTCCTGTAGGTTTGGGCCGTAAGGCATCACAGGTCAATTGAAGGAATCATTAATTTCCTGAGCTGAAAGCATAACAAGTCGATTGAAGAAACCTCAATTGTAAAATGGATATATGTTATAGCCTACAACAATGCAGTTTATCTTGTCGCCTGTAGATTTTGAATGTACATACGTCTATACAGTATTAGTAATGCTGCCATTTCAGTAGAGCTGTGACTGATAGGCTGCCTTGTGGATGTAGGCTGGTGTGTAATATAGACCCAGCTGACCATTATAGGTCAATAGGTCATCTGTACTGAATTTGCAGGCTCATTAGCCACACCTTTTGTGTTGTAGGTCAGTTGCCTGGGATATGCTTAGAACAGTGTGGAACATATGTGTGGAACATATGTGGAGCACAGCTTATTCATATTAAGAGTTTAGGTAAGACAGCGGCCTCTGTCTGCAGTGTAGGATCTTGCCTTCACGGCACCTGCAAAGAGATCGTTTAAATCTCACTTCTAGTTTTGGGAAAGCCTTGTGAAATGAACGAATGTCTTGAAGAATGACTTCAGGATATACTTAGCACTACGACATGCTTTGGGAAAGCCACCCCTGTATGGTCAGTTGCCCTGAAGGACACTTTTGTTAGCATTCTGAATGTTAAAAAACAAACAACATCTCAGAAGCTGAGCTTTTTTGAAACACATTTCTGTGCTCTGTGTGTGGCTGTAATCAGTATCAGTGTAGGGTAACTGCTTGCCATGCATTCAACCATCTTACATACATAATTCAAGATCACATCCACTATCCATCTGAATGTCCCTCAGCTGTATTATCCATTGCACTAATCCACCCTCATTCAACCCTCATCCTTTCACGTGGCCTTTTCCCCATAGCCACACAGAACCCTAAGCTTTGCAGGATCACACAAGGCTGTCATTGTGAAGATGTGATCAAAGCAGCATGCACTAGGCCCAGATGTGCCATGCCAATAGCATACCTTCACTGTGACTTTACAGTGAAAGACCTCTGAACAACAGGGGAATACCAAATCATACTCATTCATAAAACAGTAGATGGCCTCTCAACAATTACTAGCAGCCTGCTGATCTCCTGGATTTCTAGGACAGGCAGAGCAGGAGCACAGAGGTTAGGATGAAAAACATTAATTATGCATTCCATGGTAATATTAACAAAATATACTCTAATACTGTAGATCTACAATTATCGTTTGGGAACTAAAACATCCAAGACCATAATACCAACATCAAATTCAGAGGGAATTATTTAATCACTCAGCAGTTTAAACCTGCGTTTGCGTAGTGCTCAAAAAGAACTGCTCATGTGCAAGTGTGTATATCAGAGACACAAGAACACCTCGTTGCCTTACTGCTTGAGTAATAATTTGAACGGGAAAACCTGGTCACTGGCCCATATCGAACATATGGAGACCAGGAAATTATTTGTGCAAATCACGCCCTATAAAAAGAAAAACTAATAAAGGGGGCTTAGTGAAGCAAGCTCCATTTTACAGTACATTACACCTTGAGACAGTGACAGAGAGAGCAAGGGAGGTAGGGTAGAGTGAGGCGATTGTGTTGTCGATGAATGTACCCAACTTCCTCGCTTCATAATTTATCTTGTTCCAAATGGTCTACAGACTTCCCTTCCACAGCCTCCAACAGCGACTGATGATAATGCATCCACATCCTCTACATTAACATTTACATTACAGCATTTAGCAGACACTTTTATCCAAAGCGACTTATAGTAAGTACATCATCCTATACATACTACATCATATACATACTACATCATATACATACTACATCATCCTATACATACTACATCATATACATACTACATCATCCTATACATACTACATAATATACATACTACATCATCCTATACATACTACACACCTATGGGCAATTTAGAGTCTTCAGTTCACCTGACCTGCATGTCTTTGGACTCCTCTACTATGCCTTGCTTCTCCCTTTGATGACAGACAAAAAAATCATGGTGGAAAAACTGAGGTACCATAATGTCTAGGTTCAAGATGTTGACTTTAGCACATAGTGAATTTTCGGCTGTGATTACCTGCTTAAAATCTTTCCATATTTAGTAAGGCTTCCAGCAGTGTCTTCTTACAGTAGCTGTGATTTCAGCCTGAGATTGGACAGTGGTGGACCTTTGTCCAAAGCGTGTGGAAGAGTCCTATAGGGAAAGGCCCTTGCTGGCTGTAGCGCATCTCTACAGCAACATTCATTTGAGAACCGCCCACCACCAGATCCAGACCTTGGAATCACAGGAAAGCTGAAATGTATGTGCATATGTTTACATGCAAACACAAACCTTGACTTGCACATTCACTTGGAGCTTTGCATTGCCTCTGTAACTAACACTGGTTGATTAATGGAGGTACCCCAGCCTTGCCTGAGGAGGAGATAAGCAGCCTATCGCTGCTCTAAAGCCTTTCCACATGACCTTGAGAGAGTACATGGAAATAGACCTAGGGCTGCTATTAGCCCAGCCCTCTCCCATCTGGCCCAGCTCCAGTGTCAAAACCACTGACTGCTTAAATTCACATTCAGAGCCTCGAGAACCAACAGGCAAGAAATGACACCAGAGATGTGGCATGTAACTTCTTGAAAACATAAGCCTCTCACTCACAAATAAATGAATAGATGAATTTAAGCTATAAATGCACTTTGCAGCACAGATGATCTTATTGCCGTGGCACCTGGATATCACGGGCCCCGACGTATTCAGAACAGCAGTCCATGCTATTGCGTCTAAAATCTCTCACCCGCTTCTTCACAGATAAACAGCTATTCTAACTAACACTGATAAGAATCCACATTATGGTTTTTTAATGTAATTCTTAGGGGCTGCTTCAGCAGGGGGGTCGAGACTGGTTCAGAGCATTATCAATCCACTTTGAAGATTCAAATGAACACATTTTCTATTACACATTTAACTGACTTAAGTAGAACAAACCCTATTTTACTCAGAGGGCTGTGACTCATTTTTTTAATATTAGCAATAAAAATGGGGAGAAAAGTGTGTTATCTTCATATTGGGTGACTTGGATTTGATTTTAATGGTATAAAAAATATTGAATCCGCGCTTCCCATAAGACTCTGTGACTCTGAATGTAGCAGGGCAGAATATTGCTAACATTGTTATTCAGCTGTCTTGTCTATACAAAAGGTTTGCCATGCAGTGCTTCGGAGGCTCCTAACAGCAGAGTGACTGAAAGGTCAGGCTGTCTGTCCATCTCACAGCATGAAAGAACAGCAGCAGGGTAACATCACGTGAACAAGCTGTGCTTCACACGTCATACATAGACGGACGCAACAGAACGTGCGGAGGCCTTATCATTAATCAGTACAGTGAATAGATAAGACTCGCTTGTCTTAACCATGGATGTATCTGTGCTATTTGTCTGAACAGCCGTACTATTGTATGTCCACAGACCTAAGCAAAGAAAATAAGGCACGTGAACATAGTCGTCCTGTTGCTGTGACATGCATCGAAGCAAACAAGATTGATTTTTGTTGTGTTTGATGTCTTCAGCCCCTTTCACACAGAAAAGATGGCTAAAAAGTGGTACAGTATTAAGAAATTCAGTGTTGCTTAGTTCAGACCCATGCACATTTCTATTAAATGTAACCTTTCATACACAAAACCAGGCACTGCTGTCATTGTTAAGCTATAGATAAAGAATCCTTTGCTTAGCGAAGGATCTCCTATATGCTCGTGCATTTGGGAGAAAGGGATCAAAGTCTTAAATAGACAAGACATTCCCACACACTGCGCTCTTGCATACATTGTGAATTTCGGTTGTTCCAGGCAGATTATACCTTTATAGGCAATGAAGTAAAGCAGACAACAAAAGCTCATTTATAACCATTCAGACCAATCAAGAAATAGGTCAAGGTTCAGGTGCATGTGCAACAGAAAATAAATGAAATATATCTACCATGCTCTAGCCATCATGGCAAACCCCATTTAATCCCACATACAAGTAAAGAGTATGTATATATTGGAAATATGGTAGATATATTTTATTTTATTTCTGTTCACATGCTCAAGGGGACTGTTGCAGATGGCCATGAACTTTTACTAACATCTTAGTTGGTCTGAATGGTTATAAATGATGAAGCTGTCAGATATTCACTCGACCATCATGAAAAGAGGACTGTCATTTAAAAAAAATTTTTTAAATTTCAATGTCTTGACCTATGATGTTATCGAGTTTAAATAAAGTGTATAATAATAATAATAATAATGTATGATGTTTTCGATATGCACCATGCTATTGTATTTGTCCATGTACTTCCCATCCTCTTCTCTGTATTTGTGCTTACAGTCAAAGTTAAACTGATGAGCTACTGCTAGCTTGCAAACTACAGGTTTGCTCATTGGCAAGCAAAATTGTTTAATAGCAACAGTGAATGTAAAGGCTGACACTTACTTGCTAGCTCATGCAAAAAATATGAACAATAACAAACTTAAAGCTGCTGTAGGTAAATTTAGGAGGAAAGAGATCAAATCTCCGGAAATTCAAACCAACACAAGGAATGACACGCCTCCCACTCCTCCTAGTGAGTGATAGGAGGAGTGATTGACAGGACGGAGTCACACCTTCTGCCTCAGACTTCTCCTCATTGGTCGGATGGGTTTCCACACATTGCACTTTGAAATGAGAATAGCAGAAGAATGGGTTTACCCGGTTATTGAGATTCTGACATATTATCATTATCCTGCTTGTCTTTGGCCACCAAACGTGCCGATTTATTTGTATTAATTCTAAATAAATGTTAATCCATAAACGTTACCTACTGCAGCTTTAACCACTGTACCTGTATATACTGTAGGTGATGCACAAGCCTTTCAATTGAATCATATCGTTTAAGCTGTTAAGGGGTTCATGTAAAGTGTAACCATTACACAAGGATGTCCATCAATCAAGAGTCATCTAATGAGTTACCTGGAGACCATGGTATTAGTAGTATAAACTCACACACAACACAGGGACAGACAGTGCAGTTGCAGTGGGGCCCGTGATCCTGGAGGACCAACAGAGTAAATAGTGGATTCCTTTAACTGAAAATTCGACCTAAAATGTTTTATAGGTATTATTCCTATAATCATTGGCAGGTCAGTCTATTTGTGAACATCAACATTCTCCTAAAAGCTAAGAACCCCCAAAAATTATCCAGAGTACCAGCCTCATTTTCAGTGGCGCAGCCCCCATCTTTGTCTCTTGACATCGCAAATTGTATTAGCTTCATGTCCACAACTGATTCAAATTGTCCAAAGATGATTAAACTGCTCTGTCTTCTCAGTCTGAGTAGGCCACTTGGACCCTACACGTAAAATTGGTGACCCCTAATGCACCCCAGTAGCTGATTCAATAATACATTTCTTCTATATGTTTCACTGAAATCAGAGTTAAAAGGCATACCCTACCCTCTTAAACAGAGCACATCACTGTTTCTACTTGTCCATTGTCCCAGACAGAGGGAATAATGGAGGGAGCAGAAGAAGCACTTCAAGCCTGAGAATAAATTGTCCCTGCATTTCCAGCTACTCAAGCGATTCCAAGAACAGCGAGAGAGGCAATAGCGATGCAATGACATCAGCGAGACAGGAGACAGAAAGTAAACCGTTTACATTTCGAGATTGGCTGATTCTCTGTGACAGAATCTAATCGCCAACTAAACCGTCTCTGACTGTAGCCGTGTTCCTGTTACTTAGTTAAAGATCTTCCTCTTTCTTTTTGGCTCACAAAAACAGAACTCTTCACCGGTAGTGAATCCACTCAGGCTGAGCCCTCAGGGGACAGCCCTTTACTTTTAATTACAATGGCTTGATATGAGCTGTAAATGAAGATATATTGGTCATTACAGTATAAGTAGGACAGAGCTTTATGCAGAAGTAAGGTGATGTTTGTTCAAGTATAGATAATTGCATCTGCATAATCTCACAGCAATAAGGTGTCTGCTATATATACATTACTTGCTTTTTTCAGTACAAAAGGGTGGGGTAGGGCATTTATAATTATCAAGAGAATTATCTCTATGTGCTTTGTGTTCATTAAAACATTAATTACACGAATGACTCAGAATTTGAGTATTGGCCTATAATATAAAACATATTACACATTTTAAATGACTTCATTACAAAGGAGCTGATTCCTTTCAGGCCATTAATAAAGCTATTACAAGTATTTCCATCGGCACATCTGTGTAGAGATGCTCTTATCAGAGCACTGGCCTCACCCAGCTGGCAAAGGGAAGAGAGAAATGTCTGTGTCTGTGGCCGTGGCCGTGGCCTATGGTGAAGGAGGAGGGGGATGAAAGAGGAGAGAGGAGTCAGTCACGGATACCTCCAATCAGCCTCAGGCGATGCCCTCAGCGCTGTTCTGATGCCCCCCTAGGCTGCCACTGTTGGACTTCTACAACTATCATACACGTTTCTGATTGCAAGTTATTCTCTTTCTCATATTCCTCATCAAGTCCAGTCTTGGTGGGCTTGTGTTTTGTCTATTCGTACTCATTTGTTACTCTGAAGTAGAAGTCGATTTGCATGCTTTGACTGTGGTGGTAAACAAGACCTGTCAACTTCAAATCAGCTTGTTGCTCAACAATACTCTCTAAACCTTGAGAACGTCAGGGAAGACATGTTTGTTTGTGCTCGTTTCTGTCGGTTCTCCCACAGGGTGCTGGATTTGGAATATTAAATTATGTTTTGCCACCGTTCCAGACATCAATCACAGATCATGTGGGGATGTAAAGTTTGCTAATCTTCCACTGAGAAAGTGCAAGTTTGATGAAAGCACATCAAGGAGAAATGAACAATTGATTGTATAACTGAACCTAGATTTTTTTTTTCTCAAATCAATACACTTAACGCAGAGGTCTATAGGTAATTGCTCACAGAAATTGGTCTTGTTTTCATACCCGTTCATAAGGGATTTAGCATCTACCACATCACAAATAAGAATTGTTGTAACATAATACTCGTGAGACATTCAGATGCTGGGGTGGAAATACTTTGGTTTGCTGTGTGACAGGTATGTTTACAGTATTTTGAATTCAGGTCTCCATATCACTGATGCCCAAATATAGAAAACATCAAGAACATTTTGTCTGTTTGGGTTAGGATACAATCATAATGGACATGGTCTGCTTTTCACATGGATAGTGGGACACCATGGTAATTTGTTAATTTTTTACATCATTTCTTTCTTACTATGTCAAATAGCAAACAAAAGCACATCTTCTGTGTTATGTTTCACTAGACAGAAGGCTGGAGTCTATCCCATAGAGCTAGTTTATTGACATTACTTTCTCCCACGTCTCATCTTCCCAAGGCTTTGATGGATCATTTCTCTTGGTAAACAACAAAGTGTATCAGGAAGCAAAGAGGGGTGAGTGATTGAATACAGTGGGGGGAGCTGATTACCTCTAATCTACCCTTTCCTGTGGAGTGAGGGAACATCGTTTCCCAGAGGCCCCTTCACCCACATCAGCTGCAGCAGTGATCTCCCACGGCTACAGGACAGTCTGACAGACCATGCTCATCACCTGTGAGTCAGATACACATGAACATTCAAATGCCTCTCAGCACTCACTCTGGATATTATGCTCATATATTAGAGATCACTGAATAAAAATGGTATTTATGGGGTATAACTGACACAATGGATTTACATTATTTAAAAAGACATTGCGATTCTACAGAACGCTTGCAATAGAATGATATTCACTGCACGATTCAATGTAGTACCTCCAGAGAAGCTCTCAAGGATACATTTCGTCAGTATCTGTTACAATGGAAACCTTGCTCCTATGCTATTCAAAATGTTTCAAGGGGCACAGGTCCCTACGTCCTTGTCGTGGAAGCAATCTGAACACATCACGCAAGAAGAAATAACTACCCTGCTTGAATGCAGTATTCATTCATATGCGGTATCCGCTATTACCACTATTTTACAAAGGTTTGTCAATGCGTTTGTCACAAAATTATACAGTAACTGGATGCATGCTGTTTCTAATGAATTCAGTTTTGACAGAATAAAACAATTAGAAAAATGAAAGAAAGCAGATTATGCAGCATCAAATCTTGGCACAAAAGCTCAACACAGAGATGCAGTCTTGCTGTTTTTTTTCCCCCTCTGTAAGTTGTCATTAATCATGATTAGTGAGGGAGTGGGCCAATACCTGCAGCTCTCTGTTTGAGATGCCCATAAGGGTGCCACAGGTCTGACCTGTTTACTGCCTTTACTGCAGCTCTGTCTGCCATGCCTAACGGAGTTATCCATCTCTCAGCCTGAAACCTGCACCCACTTTGCTATTCTCCTAATGATCACCCCTGAGGCACTAACTCACCATGGAAGGAGGTGGAAGTGTGATCTGCTTCTCTCTTCTGTGTTTCCTGCTGCCTGACTGACACTTTTCACCTCCCCCCATACCTTAAAGGCTGTACATATCAAATTTGCTTGATTGGTTTGATTCAAAAGAGGTGTATTTAATTGTTGAGAGTTAATGTGAACCAACCCTAACAGCATTTCAAGAAAAGAACGTCTCTCAACCAAACCAAGACTATCAAACTTGCTAAAGCAAGTGGAAACAAAAAACGTTTGAAGAGCAGTTACTGCTCCTCAAACAGACCTTTGGGTGTTGCGGGTCCTCTTGGTTGCCTAGAGTTCCTCCACGCTCCACTGCACAAATGCACAGGCTTCTGTGAAAACCCTTGTGATATAGCTACTGTGTCATTCTATTGATTTGTGTGTCTCTCATTCTTGTTCTTTGGCTCTCTTCTTTTGCTCTCCCTTTGTGAGTTTTGCATTCCTTAGTGGTAAGTCAATATGACATGTGTGGCTCCTATGTGATGTCCTATCTGTGTTGAGGTGAGAGGCAAAGCGCAGAGCTGGCAGCAGTGCTGGTTGTCTAGGTTGGCTGAGTTATGAAGCTTTGTCCGTTTTAGAGCGGGCGGCTGTACCTGCGAACTCAGCATGGCAGCACTGCTTAGACCGCAGTATGAATTAGCGTTTTTGGCTCCGATCAACTTAATGACCACTATACCCCTAATTACTATGATGGTAATGTATAGATTAATGGATAAATCAAAGCACTATGTGTGCCTTGCTGTGAGTTCTCTTGCAAGTATAACTGAACTTTAATCACAGTTAATTGCATATTGTAATTACTCCTGAGAGTGTAACAGGGTCTGCAGTGTGTGTGTATTTCATTTATGTACAGTTCACATCAATGGATGTAAATGGGTTTTCAGTAGATAGCTGATTGTCTGCACAGTTTTCCGGTAAGGTGTACCTTAGAGTTTTGGCTCAGTGATTGGCTCAATGTGGAGAGCCTGAGCAAGCAAGAAGCCTAGTGCTATCACCCTATCGTTTTAATGGAGTTCAATAGGAAGATTAGCTTAGAGAAGCACCACTACTGTGCAACATGAAGCAGAGTGGCAAGACTGACACTTTGTAGCTGCTTGGTTTGCTTAGGACTTGGATATGAGTCAGTCATAGACCTCTCAAGCATGATATCATTTTTTGGCCCAAATAAGGGATTCCGGATCCCATCCCCTTTCAGTCTAAAATGGGTAAAATGATTGCCTATAACTATGTCCAACGCTAATCTTGATAATGTTTTGCTTTCGGGGGTTCCTCTGCTATGCATTTCTTTATTTGTTCAGGTGGAAAAGTAAAAAAAATTGCTACCCATACTTAGCTTAGCATTCCAGCATGTCATGGCTTTTTGAAGCGAGGATAACATAGACTGTAAAGTGGATTACCCAACATCCACCCCGTGGTTGTTAGCAAAGTAGTTTTTAAAAATTCAGTAACATGTTAAAATATGTAAACATATATGTCATATGTCATTTCTGCTTACATTATTTCACCCATTTAAAGAACAGAGCGGCTGGCAAACATCATGGCCATTCATGTTTGCCATAGGCAAAATAAATGGATCCAGATATAATCCAGAAGCCCCAAAATGATGACAACACTTGAGGGGCCTATTAAGCCAGTAATGCATTTCAAACTCAGTACTCTTAAAGGCCCTATATGTACGTTTTCGGCCGAAATTAACATTCATTTTGCGTTTTTTATTGCCAATGAGTGAATTATCTGTAACTAATGAGAACTAATGACACCAGCCTTGTCTCTCTCTGTTCAGCCGTTCAGTCTCTGTATGAGCAGGACTGTGGAGGTGTCGGGCCGACATTTCGCAGCAAATTTACCGGATGTGACGTTATGCGCGTTCCCGAGCCTGCCTCTCACACACACACACACACGGGGCACTCACGAGCCAGGAGCATGTGTAAGAGACTGACTGCAGTTCCCCTAACGGCCACTGTCAGCTTCAAAGATCCATAACTTTGCATTAATTTCCCCAAACTACATTAACTTATGAGTCAAAGTTTTAAACAATTTGCGAGTGTTAACATATCCTTTCTAAGAGCTAGCCATCCATTACATTGCTGAAGGAGCAAAACCATAGTAAATAGTGTGCAACAGTAATGGTGACTTTGATTTGTTCACACCAGATGTTCAAGCCTCAAACGGTCCCCT
>OMLI01087892.1:0-17579 GCA_900302605.1 Rondeletia loricata
TGCGATGGAGTTTGTGATTCGCTTCGCCCTTTCTGAGTTGGGTGGAAGCTTTGTCATCACTTGCTCGATGGTTATCTGGTTGGCAGCAGCAACTACAGCTGGCTGTTTTTCCTCCTCGTTTGGGTGGAAACGTGTAATATGGTTTCTCATGTTTGTCGTGTTCCCAAAATATTTTACCTTGGTTTGACACAACTTGCATACAGTCTGGCTCTTGTCCAGCTCCTTCTTCCCTTCAACTTCATAGAAGCCAAAGTGCTTCCATACGCTCGCTTTTAATCCAGAGGGTGCTGGTCGGATTTCGCGCTCAGCCATCTTCACAGTGTGTTTCTGTTATGTGCACTCCATAGACTGTCCGGGCGGGCGCTGCACTTCCGCACTTCCGAGTTCCGTGTTACATTTGTGAATCGATTCAGAATAGTCCACGTCCGCATGGCGATGCTTCTAAGAATAAATTCCCCCCCCCACCCCTAGTAACTGGGGGTATTTTATGGGCAGAGAATTGTCAAAAACTGTCTGTATTTACTTTCCAAGTTGTTTTTTTAGAATTCTGAAAATTCAGGCCTTAAAAGCAGAAATATTTGGGCAAAGTCATGGAAGGATGAGACCATAGCATTTCTAGTGTCTGAGAAATTAGCATTTAAAATCTCAACGTCCAATTATGTCAGCCAACGGCCTTTCTAGTGTTAAGACCTTTTCAGAGCCTGTACACACCCTGATATTGTCGCCAAATGCTTTTGGAGTCAAAACATTAACATTTTCCCCCATGGTCTGATAAAAAAGCTAGATTTGCCGCTAGTCACATTTTAAAATCACACCCCTGGTGGTGAAGTGACCGGTGCACGTATCTCATGCTACGAACGGACACACGGATGGACACACGGACACATGGACGGACACACGGACTCACGTATAGAAGTGGCTGCACCGCTTAAAAATAAAGTCGCAGTCAGAAAAGTCACTTAATGTAGCGACAAAGTGGCATAGTTTGCAACAGTTGGTTTTTTTTAGCCAGTGGGTAGTCCCGCCTACACAACCAATGAGACGTCTGCTACTGTTTCTTCTCCTGCCAAGAGCGTAAACCCATGAAAATCATTATTATCAAGTATCAATTTCTTAACCCCCCCCCCCTTTAACTTTGGCTCCTTTGGAAACTTGGATTTGAAATTGAGGTATTTTTTTGCAATGATCAGAATCAGAATTGTTTTTTCTTTCTAAACTGAATTTGGCCTCATAGCCTTCATTTGCTCCCACTGACATTCTCTTGATTGCAGTCATAATCCTAGTACTTGGTTCAGTCAGTAATGAAAGAATAGCAGGGCACACATCTATATTAACCGCCTAACTTAATCTTGATTAGTGCATTTAAATGAAGGTGAAGGTGAGTATGCAGTCTGCATCTCCTATTACTCATGTCTTAGACAGTGGACTGCATTTCCTATTACCCATTTCTTAGACTTGGGTAAACAGACAGGTTTACAGGCAAACGGAGATCACAGTACAGAAAGTGCAATAGTCGGGATTCATAATGTGGCTCTAGTTACAGAATTTATACATGGGTTTGAGAATCAGCTGGCCTACTCTGCCAGTCCTGGCATTTGCTTGTGATACCAGTCAGTTAAACATTTCTACAAAGAAGATTCCATTTTAGCTTATGGTTTTACCCCAGAGTTGTTGTGTTAGAAATTCATTTTCCATTGGTTTTACTTGTTCCTACTCAGGCAGCTGCTTGAATAAGAGTCAACACTACGACAATCGACAAAGCTTACTGCAACTTTGTCAGTCCAGCACTCAGTTGGGGGCATTTGCTGTCTGTCAAATTCCTCAGAACACATAAGCAAACAGTAGAGTTCACTGACAAGCTTTGAGGTAAAAATTATTATAGTAGTTAGCCTGGCTCAGCAAAGCTGGAAACATTATTAGAACCAGAGATGTGGACTGCTGCTACATTTATTCCATATCAAAGAGGTGTGCATGTAATGTTTAATCAATAATACAAATCCCTTGCTGTTGCATTTGTTTGCATAGTCTTGCTGTGTGCACGTTTGGGATAGACTGATTAATTCTACTTTGCTCGCATGGAATTACAGTTCAACCTAGCTTGACTGAAGTTGACATGGAAAATCAATTATTGTTTAAAGTGGGTCAGGTTGTAGATTCAAGCGGGTACAAGTCCCCTTTCTTCTAGTGCACACAAAAGGGTTGCAGTAGGGTTCTGCAGCATCAGAATACTTGTGTGTGTGTGTGTGTGTATGTGTGTGTGTGTGTGTGTGTTTGTGTTTTGCTGGCAAGGTTTCTGGTCTTTCTTCACTTCATGCACTTTATACACTGAAGGACATCTGCATATCAACTCCGACTACTTAACAGGAACATCAGTGATCTAGCCACTAGTCGGTGTCAAGCATAACATTTTAAAATCTCCATCACGTGATTTCGCAAGAGCTGCATTTGGTGTACTGTATTTTTCCCAGTGGTGTTTACACAGTTATTCAAGGCACACATACAGAATCTTCTGTCATCGTCATTTAATGCTGTAAGAGCACTTATTTACCATTAATTATGAGCTGTTTAGAAAGCCCTGTGGCAAGGAGTCACACTTAAGTGTCTGCTTATTATTGCAACATTAAACTTTTTTTCAAAGGTTTCAATGCTGATACTTTTTGACTATGTCTAGCAATAATAATGGTGGTGGAGTTTCTGTGGCTCCCGTGTGTATTTCAGAATACTGCAGGTGTTATGGTGGACATGGCCAGCTTGCACCTTCCACACACGAAACCTGACATCTGCCCAAAGCAGGCAGAGTTCTGCCCCTCAGGAAGTGAGCTGGCTATGGGCCAACCTGTGCCTGGTACTATCTGCATGTCCCCTGCCTCTTATCTACCACTGCCAGTATACTATATACTGGAGCTGTGCCACTGTCCACATGATTGGGTTATGCTATCAGGAAGCTTACATTTTTTAACCTACAGGGAAAAAAATACACTTAGTCCAAGATCTTTAGAAAACTGTATTAAGGCAGCAAAAAAGTAAAGAAGAAACAGGCCTGTGCCTTTTTGTCAACTTGTCTATGCAGTGTTTCAATCTGCTAGATTAGGCCTTGTTATTGCCTGCCAACAGGGAGCAAAGCAAGTCTCAATGTGTTTTGGGTCTACCAAATCAACATTTAGGTCATGGTAGCCAGCTAGCTCATTGGTCATTAAATTTGACGGCTACAGCAGGGCCATTAACTGGCAGGGCCTGGGACCGTAAGTCGACAAGGGATCCAATATGTCCATTGTCCAATATGTTCATCTTTTTTGAATATGAAAGCTAACAAATTGTTCCAGATGGGATACAATCTGAATAAGTCCAGTAGAACTATCAGAAAAGTGATTGCTAGTAGACAGCCACTTACATATGAAGTCTGTATTGCTTATATTGACAATGTAACATAAAAAAGGCTTTTAAAAAAAATATATATATATATATATATGGCAAATACATTTCCTGAAGAACAAAAGAGGTTAATCGGTTTCAAATCTCTATACAGGAAAACAACTATGATGTCTTTTAGTTTTCTTATCTCAATCAGCTAATCAGTGCACATAACTCTTACTCAAATTTTTTAGCCAGGAACACAAGTATATTAACCTTTTCTGGTTTCAGACAGGACCTGAGGCATCATGTAACAGTGTCTCCAACTCTCTCTGATGGTGAGCTGGCATCTGGCTCACACACGTACTCCAGAGCTAGCTTGCTGAGAGTGGGGACGTTCTGATGATGCTGTTTGCACCATGTCAGTGGATTCTCTTCACTATCCAGCACAGGCGACACCAAGTAGCTGCTCATCTCTGCTTCCACTCTTTCCTGGAGTGACATGGTGGGGGCAGTTGGAGGTGTTGTGTCATTTCCCTTGAAAAAGCTCTCCAAAGACTTCCTGGCCTTCTTTCCTCCTGGTCCACATGAATCCTGGGTCTCTGTACTCCCTGTGGTGAACTCTATGGGTGCTGCTGCTGACATTTCTGCTTTATTGTGGGGACATGTTGTGCAGCAATGAAGTTAATCTTGAATCTGGGGTCAAGAAAACTGGCCATGTTCAGTAGCTCCTGCCCGGGTCTGCGTACTTCTCATTGAGGTAGTGAAGAACACTGGTCTTGATCATCTTGGTCAGCTCTGTATCATCTTCCTCCACAGCAGCCAGGACACGTTGAGTTGAGGATATGTAAAACAGGCTTTACAAATGACACACACATAATCCTCTCCTGACAGTGCATCCGTAAAGTCCATCAGCGGTGAGAGAGTTTTATTAATGGCCTCTTGGATTTCAAAATCATACCAGGAGGGGACAAGGTGTCTGGACTTCTTGTCATCATTGAGGACATGTGTGATGGCCTTCTTTTGCTCAAGGATCCTTGCAATCATCATTTGCTTTGATCCCCATCTTGTGGCACATGCTGTCCTCAGCGTTGTGGCAGGCTGAGTTCTTGTTGTGCTTTCACCAAGGCTGCTTTCTGTTTCCAGCTGCATGAGAAGGTACTGCCAATCTTGTTACACAATCCCATTGCCCGCTCTACACATAGATCTTTCACAGCATTTTCTCTTCGATAAATCACACAAAAAATGATGTTGATGAACTATTGTTACACACACGCGCACGCATGCATGCACGCACACACACACACACACACACACACACACACACACACGCACACACACACACACAGGTCTACAACATATAGACACATAGTATACTCATTATCGCTCACTATAGAGTACCATAGGACACGCTAAATCACTATAGTAATACTACGGAATACGGAATTTTTCGCTCTGTGTTTTTAGGCTGTATTTTAGCCTACCTATGTATCTCTGGGTTTGATTGCTCTGTAGCTCTGTCTTGTCCTATTCATGAATAAAGGCCTATAGCCTAATGTAACCTGATGCCAGGACCGTTTCGCGGAATGACAGTTGCCCAGTTTTCTCTTCGGCTCCATTATTCAGTATAATACTCTATGGGATGCCAATATGCCACTCACTTGTATACATCTGGCAATGGGAGAAACACTGGAGCAAATCCATTTTACATTATCCTTCAGCTAGAGAAAGATGGGAGGAATTTATATCATGTCAGCTTTGTTTTTGCTGAGATGGAAATGACAATATGTGGGGAAGGAGAGGATTTGACTTTGGCAGGACATTTACTCTCAAGAAACAATTGAAATAGGTTTTCTAATCCTGTCCGCGAAATGAAATCATTTAGATTTGAATTGGTAGGGGTTTCCCCTTACACAACACACTATCCTTTTTATTATCATTATTTCCTATTTTCTTATCTATAGAAGCTATTTTATTAATACGTGTACCTTTGTGTCTGTGTAACTTTGAAGTGTTTGGTCTGGTTCATCTTTTTCTGTGGATGTGTGCCTGTCAGAATTTTGCTGAGGTATATGTGCTGTTTTAACAGTGCTAGAAAAATGAAATTACTGGGCTAAGCAAATGTCCTTAATTGAAAATCTTGGTTCAAAGAATAGACTGAAAACGTTTTGTGTTGTCATTCTTTGTGTTCCCTCTAACCAGCGATGAATCATATGTGCATTTAAAAATGTGGGTGGACTATGGATGGTTTCCTGCAGCATATCAACTAAATCTTACATATACTGGTCACTCACTCTATGCAATGGTAGATAGAGGGTGGCACATAATGGAAAACATTGGCCCTCATTTATCAAGTGAGCGGACAACCCACTTTAATCTTAAAATGAGTGTGTACCGTTTTTGGTACTAATTTGAATTTGGCCATCTGAGTATGCTCTGGAGATTTGCCGGTACTGCCATCAGATATCAGGCTAATACGAGACTAAAATACAATGCCAAGAGCGGAGCCATGTGGAAAGAAGCTTGATTGAGGGTCTAATGAAGAAAACATTGATTTGTGTATCAGTAATTTTTGTCCAGTGACCCCAATCTAATTGTCTAAATCTATATTGTTCATTAAAAGAAATGCATCTCATTAGGGATGCACCGATCAATTGTCCACCCATCATAATCGGCCGATAGACAGCTAAATTGCTCTTCATCTGACCAACACATTCTGTTCGGCACCTGTTGTTGAGGATTGGGATGTGCGTGTTTTTGTCCTTTTCTATCCACTTAGAAATGACTCATTTCAAATGAGTAAATAAATCAGCACCAGGCAGGTATCTCCTAAAAGTTCAATAGTATGGCATACGAGTCATCAAAATATTGAAATGAAACGGCATTAAGATAACAGCTGGATAAAATATTCAGCCTATTTAACTGAGCTCGATTATCTTTTGAAAAACTTTTGTCTGGGTCATTTTTTTGTTCCGGCAATTTGGGTCTTTTTTCATAATCTACGTGCTGCCTGGGATGGAAAATGTGAAGATGGTCAAAAAGATTTGTTGTTGAACTTCCTTTCACTGCAACTGACTCATGGCACAGCTTGCAAAGCATCTTCTCTTGTTTAGTATAAATTTGTTCAAATCCAAACCGCCTCCAAGTAAGTGAATTAGATCCACGTAGAGGAATTAAGTCTTGTTCAGCGAGTTCTACAGAAGCACAGGTCGCCGTCGTGTCGTCTTTTGATCAGGTTCGTCCTCTGTTGACTGGGTTTTTAGCAAAGCAGCAAGTGACGATATGTAACGTGATGCTGTGCTGATATCCTTTACTCGCGTCATTGACGCAGTCTGCATGCTCACGGTTCATGTGCACATGTTCATGCGTCATACTTGATAATGATACATGGCATTTCACAGGCATCTTAATGACGATGTTATCACAAATGATATATCGCCCACCCCTAGTTTATACTCGTGCCATTTGACAGTAATTGTGTACAAGGTTTTTTTATTTATTTTATTTGATAGAGAATGGGCCCTTTTGTTCTTTAAGTGGCCTTGCTGTTTTTAATTTCAGAATTGCCAGGAGCCAACCCATAGAGAGACATGGTCATTTCATCTTGCTCCTTTCTGAACAGAGCAGAGTTTGATTATTCCTTCACTATTATCAGCTATTAATACATGTTGACAGCTACATATATTTGTTTCCGACGTGCTATGAATGTCATAGATTATATGATTAGAAAGAGTTTGATGTATTGTGCAGAAGGAAAAGCCTGAAAACCTTTTCCTGCACTACCAGTGGCAAGAGTGGCAAGAGAAAATGTAATAACTATTATTACATTATTTTATATTATATATATATTTGGATAAAAGCTATTATTTATTTTTCTACACGTGTTTAGGCCAGCAATGTCGTGCAGTCATAAGTACAATCTTAGTGCTATATTGAAAGTTTACCATTTATGCTTGCTGTGCACTTTTACATGATGTGCTGTTGTTAGTAGAAAGTAAAATGATGAGTAAAATGCTCATTTCACTTGGCGATCAGATTGGTGATTGGCCGATTACACAAAATCAGCACTCAGAATACGCTCCAAAAAACCTTAACTGTGCATTCCTAGATCTCGTTTGTACTTTGTATCGTCCGATATGTAAAGTTTTGTACTCTGAAATGGTACATCCCATGTAAATTCAGGCTCACATTTCCTCCTTCCTTAGTCTGAGAGGTGGACATTCAGTAGAAAATTCACTCTGGATCAGTTTCATGGTGTAAGCACACATTATTTATCTGGCAAAGCCTTGACTGAAATCGAAACACTTCAGCCTCTGATTATTTCATTCAGTCTACAAATTAATTTTGTTAGACTGAATTAAATTCACTAATTAATTTTGCTGGGTAGATAAATAACTGTTTAGATTTGATTAAATTGGCCCTTTGATCACTACAGAAAGCAGAAGTGCAGCACTTGAAAATAGAGTTGTTGTATCTCCCATCTGCAGTGGCTCGGTCATTCCTAAATGCTTGCTACTAACCTGTGTTTTTCTTTCTCTCTTCCTGCCCACAGAAGATGCAGCACTCATGAGAGTCCATCAGCCATTAGATGAGTGAGGCCCAACAAAGAAACCTGGTCATCAACGATCCACAGTATCAGTAAGGCCCTTTATCTGCTGTCTTACACACTCCAGAGCTGTCTATGAAGCTATCGATCGTCCGCCCACATCAACCCAGAAGCTCCCAAAGCAATCTTGTACACTTTACACAGTACATTTCTGTGTGGTTCTGGTTTTTGGAACAAAACACTGCTGATAATGCAGAATACTACTCCAGTGGCACACAGCTCTGACTCTATACTCTTGTCAAGGTCCCTTTGACTCTGTGCTTCATGATGGGAATGTATATAGGAGTGAGGTGATATTTTGATGCCATCCTTTTAATCCTCTTATAGAGTGTATTTAAGCGTGGCCATGGCATGTGTGCCCTCTGAGTTTAAGTGCATCTTTCTAATTAATTAATTCACTACTGCTAAATAACACACTTAAAAATGATTTTCATATTGTGTTCCTTGTCACGTAATCCTTATCATAAGGGCATGGCCGATATAGAATTTGACAAAACTAGACAACATCTATGTCTGCATGTACACACACGTATACAGTATACTCGTGCACATGTAAGCGTACATGCAAATCAAATTAAGGTTGCAGGTAATAAATATGCTCTTTTCAGTTTCAAGTTGCTTAAAGAGTGAGTAAATAATACATTTGAATAATAATAGTATAATAATATCTTGTTTAGTTCTCGTGCATAGATACATTTTCAGTGTCATTGCTGAGAGTAAACATGGCTTGAAAAGTCTTTTGATACATAGTTTGAAAGTGGAGCTCCCCAGGCTCCCCAAAGTAGTCAACACATTTAACACAGTTGCTGACAGTAAAATATGGCCCGGTATAAATTACTTTGGACAGATTGGACAGGAATGTCTTATCATACAGAAACAGGGGTGCAGATTAGAAGTAAATGATTGAGGTAGATTTGGGCCATAAATGGGCTGTTGAAATCCCTCTTTGTGATGTATGAGTGTGTTGCACCAGTTAAAGTGGCATTTATATTCCCAGTGAAAGACGTTTGCAACCTGAGGCAATTGCAAATGTTATGGGTACCTGCTATCATGCATCATACACTGTATTGCACACACAAGTATTGGTTTCAGTCTTACTGATGAGAGTTTTTGAGAACAGATTATTTTTCTTCTTTTTTTTGTGTTGATCTTGAAACCTAATTTCCTTTAAAGACCCAATCAGTAAGAGTAATATGACGCCTTCTGTTGAAACAATGTTTCCTCATTACTTTAAAGACCCAGTCAGTAAGTGCAGTGTGTGACGCCTCTTGTTGAAACAGTGTTGCCCCATTACTGTCTTTGTTGGCGATTTGATTCTTTGTATTGAAGACATTTCTTCCAGTCTCAAACTGATTGACTGAATTGTTGATACAAGATCTGACAATTTCTTGTCTTGCCAGTACTGATTTAGTTCATATCAAATACAAAAACAACCCTGATGTTGATTACAATTGGTTTAAGTGAAACTGCAAGGTTGCCAAAAAAATTTAATCTCACAACAGCATATACAATGTTATTTTAGGTCACTATGCTATGTAGAAGAAAAACATCCATTGAAAATCTAAGAAAATTTCCCCAGCCATCCTTCTATAATTTGTGTTCAGATCAGCCAAGGTCAGCCAAGGTCCTGAAATGCTGAATATGATCCATTGAACTATTACAATATTTTCAAGAGATACTCAAAGACAAACAACAGTGAAGGGCTACAGCAGTCTCAAACCCCATTGGCATTATCATGCATCATCAACACCAAACAATACAACCTTAAATCAACATAATGGGATATTTCTTGCAGTGGTGGCTGTGAAACTCTGATTAATTAATGTTTTTTTATTACCTTGCAGATAAAATGTATTATCTTTTTTAAATGAAAAGGTTAAACTGATTTATTCATATCTTAATTATCTTGCTGATTGAATTTATTCAGTCTTAAATAAATCTTACTAAATAAGTCTTACTAAATACTAATTATTGACACCCTTGGTAAAGCCTGCAATCAACGCAACTAATGAGCTCTCTTCTACACTCTATACATTTTTTAGAATTATATACTATGGTTCAAAACAAATTATTCTGAAAAATGCTTTGTATCCGATGCTTTGTATCCACTTGTCTTGGCCAGGACACACTTGAAAACTGTGCTCTGTCAGACGTGCAAATTTTCCAACCACATCGCACAACTGTCACAAATATCCAGCGTTGTTCGAAAGGGCATTTCTCAATCCTCATTTTCAAAATGGGATTACTTGGGTACTTGCAATGATCCAGTAATGAGGCATTTGCTACAGTTCATGTATTTCCCAGTGACTTTCAGAGTGCAGAAATAACATGAAATATGGAGTTTCAGAAATGTGTGAAGGTTTTGGATTTCCCCAAAGCTCTGAGTTACATAGACTGTATCCCATATCCCCCGGAACAGCAATAGTTATTCAGTACCACATAATTTTCTGTGACTTTTATAGTTACCAGATAGGAACAGCAAGATATAAAAAATCACCCATTCCATTCCTTACAGGTCTCCTGAATGCCAAATAATATAGAATGAATGTTTCAGCCTTACCCATCACTGTCATAGACTGTTGATAAATACAGAAGACTCACCAATTATTTATTATTGTTTTATATTCTAAATTGTGTTTTTATATTCTCATTATCGCGCACTATAGAGTACCATAGGACACGCTAAATCACTATAGTAATACTCTAGAAATAGTATAGGGATTTTTGCTGTGTTTTTAGGCTGTATTTTAGCCTACCTATTTTTCTCTGGGTTTGATTGCTCTGTAGCTCTGTCTTGTCAGCTCTGTGCCAAGGAGGTTTGCCTATTCATGAATATATAGCCTAATGTAACCTGATGCCAGGACCGTTTCGGATCTTTCAAACTGTTTCAGTAGGAGGACACTGACTGAAATCGGGGGTTTCCTACCCCTTCAATGCAGGAGTCATGCAACGAGCGGGATTTACATTGGGAGAAAAGGGGAATACTTTTTTTATTATAATAATACTCTTTTTTATTTTTTATTAACGTTTTCTTTATTTTTGTATCTTCCTCGGCGGGCTGCCCAGAATTTCAAAGAAAATTTGAATAGTGCCCAGCGATTTTCGAATAGCACTTTTGCTAGAAAGTCCCATCCCTACTGGAAATGCTGTTCTCTAGAGAGAGCAAAGGGCAAATGATTTGCTGTTGTTGGTGTACAGAGTGGGCGATGAGGTTGCTTGTCACTGCCTGTGATGCAGTGGAAGCATCCATTTCTCGTGGATCCAGATGATGGTCCTTGACAAATCTGTATAATCTTTATCCAAACATTTCAGAGAAGCTGTCATGCCCCTCCAGATATGCTGTGCTTGGTCAGCTGTTTCCTCTCCCCAGGAATGCAGATGACCCAGTCAAGAACCAGACTTCTCCATCAGAGCTATTTTTGCAGTGGAAAAACCACCCTGATACATGTTATTCCTACAATCTTAGATAGTTCCCTCATTATTTGTTAAGGTGAACAACCCTACTAAAGGTTTGTGCAAGTGGAAATCAAATAGTGAGCACAAAAATCTTGTTTTCTGATCTACTAACAGTGCACAGGGCATTTACACTTGTCAATCAGGACGCCGCTCTCCTTTGTGCTTTTACTTTATTGCATATACATTTGTTGGTGCTCTAAGGCTGGAGCACAAAATAGAGGAAGGGAAATATAGAAATTGCCAGTGAATGTGATGTATCAACGTTGGAGGCTCTCAGTTATCTGTTGATTGCGGTCTAAGTTTGGGGGATGTCGTTTTCATTTTTTATTTCATAGTCATTGAGACTATAACTGTGATTAAGGGCAATACAAATAAACTTTGACTTGACTTCTTATAACAAGAAATAGATGAGTGCAGGATACTGCACTGGATCAAGGTGTAAGGTATTTAGAAAAGCAACTGAAGTATGATTTGTGTAGGCCTATTTGTCAATTCATAGGTTTGTCATTTTGAGACTTATTAATCAGTTTTGGCAATAGATTCTTTAGCCTATAAATACTTCGTTTGTTATATATACCAAAGAGTGGTACTATTTTCTATATTTTATTTCATTTTCTCTGCATCAGATTATCTAGATATAGCTCTTTCAATGTGTTGAATCTTTAGCGACAACTATAAAGAAAGACTACAAGATGTGATCATAATTTCAGTTTGCGGGTCCGAGTGTCGTAAAAATCGGGAAGTTCTACTCCTCGCTGAAAGTGCATGTAGGCTGCTTCTTAACTCCTCTCATGTCCAACTCTGAGCTGGGACTATTTTTAGTCTGAGTCAGACTTTCAGCGCAATTCTTTGGAGTGATTCTTATATGCTTGATAAATACAGGAGAATAAAAAAGAATACAACAAAGAGAGTTACAGTAGTCTACACGTGAGGAGATAAAAGCATGAATGGCTTTCTCCAGATTACTAAATTGTACAAAAATGGCTTAATTTGGGAAATTGTTCTGAGCTGAAAGAAGCAAGACTGCATCACTCTCTTACCTGTTCACGAGCTGCCAATCTGGCTGTTCTTACCTGTTCATCAAAGCTTGTTTTTCCTTTGAATCCAGGAAGAGGTTGGTGACTGCTACGGATTAGATTTATATGATTGCATCTGCACAGTGTTTACGTATATTAGATACTGTTTCTCATAGTGAGGTTTGTGACTGGCTGCAAAGCTCTCACACATCACTGCGTCTTGTATACAAAGGCTAACTGGCCCTCATTGTCCATGTGGAGGCATACACACCGGCTTTTATTCTTGGTATGCTCCCATCCTATCTTTGTACTTACATAGTATGTAATACTGGCAGTTATAGCCTTTGCTCTTCTGCTCTGTACTTATTTTCTGTCCCTAAGGTCCCTACAAGTTGATTTGCACCTGGAAAATGTGATTACCCTTGGTGAATTTAAAAACGTGTTAAAATACTTGGAAACACATTCAATAGGGAACTTTGACTGTGTCTAAATTATTAGTTATTTTACCCGCAATCAAAATTGTATTGCACTTGATTTTAATTGATATAGTTGTATGTTTCTATTTTGTACGTTATTTTCTTTGTTGTATTATCTGTATCTTCATGTATGTTTAATTGCTGCTCTTGGCCAGGTCTCTCTTGCAAAAGAGATTTAAAATCTCAATGAGATTACCTGGTTAAATAAAGGTTAAATAAAAATAAAATAAAAAAAACACTGCTCAATGCTATCAGGCCGTTGTCAGTATTCCCTGATTTAGCCTATACTAACTATACTCCCATACTCCCAGACACAGTGTTGGTGATGCTACTGTTCTTGAATCGTGTTCTTCATGGCGTGGCTTCATAATATTTGCAAGGGACCTTAACTGATGAGGGAAAGGAAAATATGGAACAATTCCTCTTTGTAATATGAAAATCAGACCTAGCCAGCACCATTTGGTAAACATCATACAAGAAGAAACTGTAGTGCAATGCATGCTTCTAATAACTGTCATGAAACATGACTAACTACCTGACAACAACTGAGGGTCTGCCATCAATAGTTCCACAGACGTCCGCAGGGGTGAAACTCTTTGTGAGTCAGAAAACAGACAGAAAAATATTTCTAATATGCCATTCAGAAGATGTTATTTTTACCACTCCTGCGCTCTCCCATCTGAAGAACCAGGGCAGTTTGATGTTGCATATTTGAGGTATGTGGCACATATGATACGTATCTCTGGAAAAAATATATGAGACACTATTGCTGCTATTTTGAAGTTTTCAAATCTTGACACCCGCTTCACCCTGAAGACATCTATCCTTTACCGGTGAATATCGGGAGCTTCGGTCAAAGTCCTTAAGGGCAAAATGTGTGACATTGCCACCCATCTTAAAGCAGCAGCTATCTGCAGGTAATATCCATACACCTCATGACTTTTTTCACCGTGAAATGCCATCGGCATATCTCAAGAAATACAGTGTGACTGCAGAAACCTTTGCTCCCAAGTGAATCAAAAATGGGCAAGAGGGCATATCAAATATATTCTAATGACATGGCATGAAAATGAAAATGTCCTCTGCCTGTGTGTACCTTCAGTCTAGGGTTCACTGCTGAATTACTGCAAATTGCCAATTAGGTGTCCTCCAAATAGTGTTTACTGCTCCCCAAGTCCTCCCCAAATTGGTTTCCATCCACAAGCAGCACCTTAACAAAATATTCCATCATGAAAGGGCAAACATTTACCCCCCCCATCAGTGACTTAGAGCATATAAATATTACATTTGTTTACAGTCTGTTGTAATCCTATGCCTCATAACAGTGAAATTAAATTAAAATTGCCAAAAAATGAAATTAAGAATGTGAGTTTTAAATAATAATGTGCTCTGTCAGATGTGCACATTTTCCAACCACATCCCACAACTGTCACAAATATCCAGCGTTGTTAGAAAGGGCATTTCTCAATCCTCATTTTCAAAATGGGATTACTTGGGTAACGGGTGCAATGATCCAGTAATGAGGCATTTGCTACAATTCATGTATTTCCCAGTGACTTTCAGAGTGCAGAAATAACATGAAATATGGAGTTTCAGAAATGTGTGAAGGTTTTGGATTTCCCCAAAGCTCTGGGTTACATAGACTGTATCCCATCTCCCCCGGAACAGCAATAGTTAGTCAGTACCACATAATTTTCTGTGACTTTTATAGTTGCCAGATAGGATCTTGCTGCATCAGTTATTGCCTCAGAATAGAGTGTATTTTTAAAAAAACTTATTTCTCTCGCTGCACCACTCGAAATGGACAATAGAGTAGAAGTTGAAGTGTGCACGTCCAACCCAAATCGGGCTCAGGCGCAGTATAAAGTTGGGTTGCCTGACGAAGACCGTGTCGGTCGAAACGTTGCAATAAACTTCCTGGGGGCTTAAAATGCATTTTGCTATGAAATGGACAATAGCCTTTTATTTGACATGCTAGGTTTACGAGCTTTAAAGTGTGACAATCATTTGACACATTCCTCTTCCTTCCGTCTTATTTACCAGCTGAATCAGTTCATAAATGCCTTTTAATGTTTTAGATTTGTGTCAATGGAGTGCTTCTTTTAAAGAAACAATAGATTATATTACATTACTGAAAGCAGCAGACAAAACGTACCTGTAAATGCTGCATGGAATACAGTGCACGTGGCATTGGGCGAGAGGACTGAATGACGTTATCCAAGAGGCAGACATGCTTCATGAATATGATCCATTGAAGTGTTAGTCTTTTAAAGTCCATGGGGCTGAGGTTGTGTCACATTATTATGCATTGCATTGCATTGTGTTTATAAATGGATCACAAATCGAACCATGAGTGACACACCACTTTAATGACTTGGGTGAGGAGCAACAAATAAAGTTTGAATATACAGCTGCTCAAAATAGTATTCACTCCCACTTGACTTTTTGAACATTATTTTGTGTTGTATAGGTTTTTTTTTAATGCACTTCTTAGGGGATTTTTTCTATCTTCGAGCTACACGTCCGTCAAATATGATGTCTCGGGTGACGTCTCACTTGGAGGGATGATGCATCTTTTCACTGTGTTCCAGTCTGTTAAAAGACATACACTGATTGGCCCAATAGGGGCGCTATAATTAAAGGTCAAAATGTTTAACTCAGTCATCGTATCTCAGACACTATCTCAGATACTACACACTAATAAACACTAATTGGCCTTATGGGGACCTATAATTAAAGGTCAAAATGTCAAACTTTGAAAGGCCATAACTGCAACACTACCAGTCCGATTTTGATTAAACTTGGAGGGATTATGCATCTTGTCACTGATTGGCTCAAGGGGTGCCTGCATCATTAGTGGGGGACAACATGTTTAACTTGTCTTTAAAAATTGCCTCAAGGGCAAAAACCTGCTCCACATCTCATCTATTAATCTGAGTTCTGATTCTTTGCTTCTTGTTATATATATATATATATATATACATCTCCTCAGTACATTTCAGTGGGATATTAAGGTCTAGATGAACTAAATACATGAGTCAAATTTCGGGTACATGGTTCACTAAGGGATGCAATTTGAGTCCAGTTCCTGAACTACTTGCTCTCTACACTTTCCCATTAAGTGTACATGCTGTTGTCGATGGCATTCAAGGTCCCTGATAAGTGACTAGATCACAGTGTTCTCTAAACGGATCTGACCTTGTATAAAGTAGGAACTTGCATTGGGAGGTAAATAGCGATCATCTTTAGGCACTTAAATTGTTTGCTTTCCACACCTCAGTGTATGTTTTGTATTAAAGCCCAACTACAATTTAATTGATTTGGTAATTGCTAAAGTATATCAGTTAAACGTATATACGCAGACAGATTTTTTAAGATTAAAAATAGTATTTTCTCTAAACAATATGTCAAATTCACATTGCATTCTGTCAGTCACTCATTTTTAGATTGAAAAACTTCATTCAGGGGGTTTAGTATCACACAATGTCACAGAATATTGAAAGTGTAATTTTCAACATGGTGTAGGTCTGGAAGGACAGAACATGTTTTGAATATGTTTGAATCGTACTTAGCCTCTAAGCTAATTGTGACATTTCCCTACTTCATATGCTCTAGGTTGTGACACCACATTTCCTGCATTACAGCCTCATACAAACACTTGCACGCAGCCAGGAAGCACAAACTGCTGAGGCCTTGAGCACAAGATATGCTTCCAAGTTTCTGTTCTGTTGTGTTGTCTTAGGTGAAAGACGGAGGGACTTGGAGGGGAAAAAATATGAGAATTCAAAAGCCCTCAATGTTTCTGGTGTTCACAATTCCTAGAAAAACACTACATTGAGGTTTTCTGTGACTGCAAAAAACATGTTTGTTTTGTCCTGCAGGAAGTTTGTATAATGAGTGCAAAATGAAATCTGGCCACTGCTGAAATACTTCCCAAGGCTGTGGTAAACTTTAGTGTAAGCACATCTTAAGTAGTTTGTATTGTTGTATCTGTGGTCGGTGACCTTGAAGTAGTGCAGATGTAGGCAACAAAATGTATTTCTATGAGTTGTACCACGTAATATGGGCACCCATGTGCATTCTCTTTTAGTATGTAAGTTTCAGATGACATTTTTAGTTGGGTCTGTCTTTACTCTTGATTGAGCCAGTCTGCATTTTACATTGGACCTACTATATATGTCATATTATCTGGTTGAAATTCATAGGGCTGCAACTAACAATTATTTTGGTAATTGATTAATAATCTGTTGACAATTTTGATTGGACAGGGAAGCCACGCCGTTATTAGGCCCTGTTTAGACGACAACGGTTTCTAGATGAAACGGGAAAGTTTTATTGCGGATTAGCCTTCCGTTCGCACGACAACGGCGTTTTCGGCACCTGAAACGCAAGCCTTTTAAAAACGGGTCCCAGAGTGGAATTCTTTTAAAACGCCGCCCTTGCTGTGTCGTGTGAAGTGGCAAACCACAAGTCTTGGGAAAACAGTGACGACACGGCCCCACGTGGGGCATGCATATAGAAGAATATAGGACAGACATGCGCAAATAGAAGAACAACAATGGCGGCCAACCAACCTGTGTTTGTGTTGCAGACTCTGCAGTTTATTAAAGCTACTCCAGCAAAGTGTAGATTTGAGAATAAAAACAGCAATTCAAATCCTCTCCAAATGTGTTT
>OMLI01087894.1:0-11934 GCA_900302605.1 Rondeletia loricata
TTATCTTCGACCACCGAAAGTGGTCTACAGTCCACGGCAATCCAGTGAGCCAGTGAGTTGGTTACTTTGTTAGACGTGGTCTGATTCATCTAGGCTCTGAACCCCGTCATCTGGTCGAGTGTGGGTTGGCGACTCTGCTTACTCGTCCTAGGACTAATGTTAGCCTGATCAGCGTTAGCTCTGGCTTCCACGCTAGCTGCAACATGTTTAGCATTGAGGTGATACCGTAGGCTTGAAGTGCTCCAGTGATATGCAAATTCTTTGTTGCACAATTTGCACACAACCGTTCTCTTATCCACACTTCCATCAGGGAGTTTTTTATATCTAAATATCCCATCCACCGGGCCAAGCAACGCGGTCTCATCTGGTTCTTCCATGTTAGCCCACAAAGCTCTACTCAGAGTGGGGCTTTGTTGTCTGACGTCACTCAATGCACGTTGTGCATCGGTATGATCAGTATGCCTGGAATTCGTCCGCTGAGAAACGTTCCGGGGTGTCTGGAGTGCAAAAATAAAGTGCGATTAAAATGCGTTAATCTTTCTACGCGTAATTTTTTCTGTAATTAATTAGTCAAAATGTATGCGTTAAATTGACAGCCCTAATTATTATAGTTCAAGATTTTAGACATAGACATCAAATGTGTGCGTGTGTGCGTGTGTGTGTGTGTGTGACATCAGTCACTTGAAGAAATACTTCCAGTTTTAACCGATAAGTAGCAGTTGAGAGTTCGAAACTTCTGTCAGCACATCTAATAACGTTTGGAGAAAAAACAAGGACACAAAGAACACAGGCAAGACAGATGCATCTTTGACCCACCACATTTATTTTCATATTCATAACGTTGGAGTTATGAGCTGGAAATGAGGAATGCATAATTAAGAAAAATCTAAAAGGTGTCTGTGAGAAAGTTGAAAGAAGAGGTTTTCCTCCCTCCCCCCTCCCTATCATAATCTCCTCATTTTCATCTAATCAGAGACAGCAAAATAACGAATTGATTGTTTCAGAACATTGCACCAGACTCCTAAGCTATTGACACAATGCAATGGGGGCGTCTCAGCAGCAGTTCAATTTGGATTATTGACACCCACAAGTCGATTCAGGTTCCTGTCCCTCTTCAGCATCAGCAGCTTTGGACCAAAGAGTTAGGGTGGGGGGCGGAGGGGGTTTGTCACGGCGGTTTTGCACCGTGTCTCTGGTTTGTCCCCCCGGTGTCCTGCAAACTTTGGGGGGTAAAGCTCTGTTCCAGAGATGTTGGAAAGTTGGAAATTCCGATTTCCTATTTTAAAAAATGCAATGGAACAGTCCTCAAGACGGAATTCCAAGTCGGAAAGAAGTAAGATTTCTCAACCCCCGATGTTTCTGAGATGCAGTTAAGTGATGTCACGTCAACATGGCAGCAGCATTACTTTTAACATGTTTATAATCCTCAAAATACACTTTAGTTAGATTCTCAGCATTGCATGACCATAAATCTATCAAAACACCTGTAAGGTAAATGGTTAAACATATACACTTAAAATGTAAAGTTGCACTTTTGCATAGTTGCTTACGTTCTATGCTGACTAGCAAGCTAACATTGCTAAATATCATTGACAAAACATTAGCTGTTGCAAGCTGGACCATGGAACACACAGAGCAGTGTTACCAACTCTTTTCCACGGAAAGTAGCTATTGGCTGCTCAAAAAGTCGCTAGAAGTTGCCAAATGATGTCATATGCTAATTTACATATCAGCATATCTTGTACAAGAGGTCTGTATAAGAAAGTAGGCTAAATGTACGTGCTGTTAGCGAAATTACTGCTTCGACTTGAAAACGGTTACAGAAATCAATAGATCCAGTGCCATTAGAGAGACAAATATACGTAGGTAAAAACTTACAAGTTTGAAAAGCCTGTGTTAAACGCAGACAGTGACAGGGACGGTTATGTGAAAACCTATTTATTTTCCCCATAGAAAAATTGCTATGGAACCGGAAGTCCATATTTGGGCATGCTGATGTCAGACATACTATGAATGCAGTGTGCCAAAAAAACAACACATTTTTGTAGGAATTTTTTTCAGATGAGACCTATGTACAGTATTACTGCAGCTATCAACTGGTTGCTAACTGGTAATAATTTTAGTAAAATATGTAAGACCCTATGACAGCAAATTATGGAATTGTTAAAAGCCAAATGCACATACGCTCAAAGGCACCTCTGACATATTGCCCCCACACAAGATATATGGACAAATCTGTATATTAGTCAAATCATCAAACACGAATAATTATGTTCCGGTTACATGGCTTTATGATAAGCATATAAGTAGTCTTTTTCTCCTGGGAAAATTTTTTGGGCCAAACAATCAAAATGACTCATTCTAATCTGGAAACTGTTGCAGAAGCACGATCATTTAAAGATGGTTTGATAATTAATGTTGATTTGTATTTATTTCCCCCAACCAAGCCTGACAATTATGATCAATATCGGTCGAACCCTAACGTGTACAGTATTTATTTTTATTTTTTATTTTTTTTTATTGCTGGTGGACTTTTGAAAAAGATCATCTGAGTTCATAAAGATCCCTTGTATGATTAAAGGACACATTTCCTGCATAAACGATGACAAAATAACTGACTACATTGTAGTAGCCTGGCCTTGGCCTCTCAGATCTGTCTCTGTTTGGGGTTTTTTTCCTCCCACCCCTCACCACCACAGCCTCCCTAGGCAACTCTTTGTGGTTTGTATCAGAGGGCAGAGGTCATGCATGATACCTGCTGACTGTGGCCCCCACGGCAGCTCACACTCAAGGTCAAAATACCTCTGTTCTACAAAAAAGACGACCAAGAAGACATGAGAAATTGATTTTCAGGTGGAAAGGCACAGAAAAATTGACGTGTGTTGATTTTCAATATTCCAGTCTTTTTTTTACCACCATGCTATCAGACCTCGGATCACTTTATTTGTAAGTAGCAATACTGCTGGCCTTGAGAGAGAAATGTTGCTTTCATAACCACATGCTCTTAGTCCTTGAATTTTGTGAATTAAAATACTTATTTTTCTTAGTATTGTATAGAGCATCATGAAATGATCAAAAAGCTTCAAGAAAGCTTGATAGGCCTATAATCTTCATTGGTCACTTTGGCTAAGTTCACACCGCAGGCCTTCATGCTCAACTCTAATTCCTGCTCATATTTTTTTGGGATCTGTTTTAGGATGCAACTCATATCTGACACCAATACAAATTGACAGCGATGTCCAAAAGACACGCTTGCACAGAGTAACAATAACAATGTTATAAGATTTACTTCATGTCAGGGCAACGCTGACAAATTTCGATTTGAGCGTTCCAATACAACTCGCATGCCTCGGGATCCAATTTTATACCACATATCCATGAATTGAAATGAGAATTTTGTTGTTCACACAGATTAGAAAACATCAGATGTGTCACATAATGCTGAGCGCAAACTACACGACAACCTAAGATCTCTGTTCCGCTCACATTATACAACCTTCTTTCCTTTAGTTTCTTGTCTCGCCGACGTAGCGGTGCGCACACTAAACGATGTGGCACAGTAGGGGGGCATACAATAAAAGATTCTTCACTTGGATTTGGTCGTGAGGGATTTCGATACCCCGCTGTCTCGCCAAAACAAACACAAAACATTTTCACATGAGTGTGAGAATTGGAGCTCGAGAAGGAAGAACAGCTTGCAGAACTTATTGTGTGGGCACTCATTTGTGCCGGAAAAAAAATCTGTTTGGTTTCCTTGCAAGCTCTCCTTGGTGATTGCAGCTCACTGTTCTCAAAACTTGTCTTTACATGTCTCACAAAGGCGTTGGAGATTTTGTACTGACAAAATCGAACATGTTTGAAACCCTCCAGATGTCTGAAAGAGTTCAATCACTGGGTCAGACTGCCTCTCTTAACGAGCTTTGGTGACAGCCGCACACACTATGAGGATTTTGTCTCAGATCCCAAAAACGTATCTGAGACAGCTAAATCGGGCCTAAAGTCTTATAGCTGCAGTGTGAACTTTTTATGTATAGAGAGGGCTGGAGTCTCTGGAGATGGGACATAGGGGAGACAAACCTTTTACAGATAATTGCCAGTTTATTTCCCCGGTTGCCTTCATCTCTTCTATGGAGAATACAGTAATGCACAAGTTCATTCTTCCATCATGTGACATAATCTAAATTAATTTACATATGAAGGGGATTATGGGAAGATTTATAGTTAGTTAGATTTTCAAAATAATAGAACTTTAAGGTCGTTTTATTGGATACTGAACAAGAATGAACATACATTATTTGAAGAAAATGATCTTCTCTACACTGTTTGATAGTGTACAGGTATAAAGTGTCTCATCTATCTCACATGAATGTATCGTCCACTGATCATCAGCATTGATTTTTTTTAAAAATCTTATGGAGAGAGAACAAGGGTTTATGAATGCAGTTCTGGCTGCATTAAAGTGTGAGTCTGGTTTGCCTAAGCACTGCATATTGACCTCTCATTTAGCCCTTGAAGCTTCCTTTTCTGGGGATACTGTATGGTAAAACCAGCCTGCCGTCACTGATTGGAGGTCCTCAAAAGGCAATGGAGGTGTTTTGGACTGCAGGCGGCCTTACTGAAATGGATCTAAATCCAGCCTGTGAAAATGAGCAGAAATGAAATCCTGAACTCCCCTGCAATGCACACTCATTACACATATTGTGTAGACCACTTGAAGCACAAAACAGGGAACAAAGGCACAGGTTCACTGTATTGTAAAGGAGCTTTGTCCTCACACCACTTCCTTGGAAGTTCGTAAATTGATGTCCACTGATTTTCACAGCTCAGGTACGGACTCCTGTACTGAACACATGTAAGGCTATGGTTGCAAGTTTTTGAGATCTGATTCTAAAGGTGTGATTTTATGAGGTCAAAATCCAAATCAGATTTTTGTCATTTAAGACATGTCATTTAATGCATCCTGCAATGGTAAGCTGATCAAATTTTCATTGAAACATCAAGTATGCTTGTAGGTACAGTATGTGTGGGCAGGTATGCTCATATTTACAGTACACACAGCCTCAAAGACACTCAGATGGACACACTCTTTTTCCACAGCTTGGTCCTGGAATTTCGTGAAATTTCTTAAAATGCAAATAATGTGCCCAGTGTGCGAAAAGTGAGAGAAATGTGTTTCCCCACCATGACAGGATTAGGTGGAGGAGACACGACTAGAAACAGGCAGTAGTCTGACATTGCAACAGCGCAGTGGAAAGTAAGGGTGAGGTGAAGTGAAGTTCATTTTCAGCAAAAGTTTTCATGACCAAAACCTTACCCTGACCTTAACCAAATTGTTTTAGTTGCCTAACTTAACCTATAGCTAACCTTTTCACATGATAGTCTCAGGGGTCAAGTGCTGTCTGGGAATAGTCAACAAAGAGCAGTTGGCACTCACAACTGTCATTGACATGGACATCTGTCAGATAGGATGATGATATTACAATCTATATCAAATTTCATGAAATTAGTTTACACAAATTCATAGATTGAACATGCAAGATGTCCACTAATGCTATGATGTAGGTTTGGAATTGACAGGTGAAAACTTACAAAAGCCTTAGGGTAACTGTTATTATTAATTATTATGGCATGGACCACGGCCACTTCAATCAATCACAGCCATTTTTGACTAGTACATTGTCCAGGTAGGGCATACATACCAAATTTTATGAATTTTCATGATCCGGATTATGAGATACACATTTTTATAATTGTAGCCCGCCTTATCTTGGAATGCCAATGCGGACATACTTGATGACCTGAACACATATACTTTGTTTTGTGTTGATCAGAAAGTAGTCACTGAGTTATGTCAACTTCAACTTCATTGGTTCATAGCTGCCATGTTGTTCATCCGATTGAGCTGTTTTATAGATGATCATCTTACATGTAAATCCACTAATGATATGCAGCAAGTTTGGTGTGGATAGGTCAACAAAAAAAAATGAAATCAGAATACAGAACAATATTTTTTTATCTTATATCTTATGTACACGGTAAAGATGAAGATAAAACCCGTTTAGGAAAATCCCTAACCGAAAAACAGATTTTCGTCTTTAAAAAAAAAGAACGCTATGAAGTGATTTAGTGAATCTAAATATAACCACCAATACACTATCAACAGTCATCAGAGAGCATTGTGCAAGGCAATTCAGTATCTAACTAGTAATCAGATAAACTCAAGTAGCGTTGGTAACGTTATTTACAGGTGGGACGTCCGTTTCCACCAGAGTCCATGGGAAGATGGATGGAACAGCTACTCCTCTTAGAAAGTTATTTTCTGGTCCTTGAATTAAATCATCCAGGGAAACATGCTCATCACACAACCTTATATCCCGTTTTTCTAAGGAGGAGTAAATCCCAGTAACGCATGGCTTGGTACAACTGTTGTATAGTGGCAGTCTATGAAACGTCTATAGTGGCAGTCTATAGTGGCAGTCTATGAAACGATTTCCCGACTGCGTCCGATATGGCACATGTGCACATATTGCAGGGATTTAGTACGATACTTCAGCAAGGGAAATTAGCAATGTTGTTGCTAGTTGATTCTTGTTTATTTATTATTATTTGTGTTGTGTTGTGTTTGTGAAAGTGAAACTCTCCCCCTCACACACTAGCGTAATCGCGTTCCTCTCGAGCCACCGTAGTCACAGAACTTGAATGGATAGAACGGCAGTGAATCTATGGGAGGGAGGGCTACAGCGACCCCTAGCGGTTATATCGCGAAATAGCACCGACCTGCAGTCAAAATTCACATGAATCCTAAAACGTACGTTTACACGGCGAAAATTGCCCGCAGTAAACGTGTAGAGATTTTTTTACACGTTCACATCCCTAGTGTTAACAGCGTACTGGTTTTAAATAGCTGAATGAGGCGTTTTATCACGTGTTTTCCACACGGGGGCGCACTTTCGTTATTTTGCCCTGAGCGCCTGATTGCCTCGCGCCAGGCCTGCGTTAAGGCTGCTAATTTAATGACAAAGCAATCTCAGAGCTTAAATGCAATTCTGACGCCAACCATCACAGCAGAGATGGAGACTAGAGAAAGACATATTTAGAAAGGACTTAAACTAATTGGACGAGATGAATGCAAGTAGAGCTCAGATGAGGCACTTCTGAAGGCGTAAAAGTAAATACCAAGACAAAATGATTCCCATGACTGCACTAATGACTGCACTTCCTATTTAATACTTATTGCTTGGGCCTTATTCATTATCACAAGTGTGTTTCTTTGTTGCCACAGATATCAGTTTAGTTGACTTTTATGCTACTCCAACTTTGTTGCAACATGAACTTATGACATTGCGTACGATTGGTATTAGCCCTCTCCTCTTTCTATTTCTTTCTCTCTTTCTCTCCATTGGCAATTGGAATTAGTCTCCTTTACCAATACCTCATCCCATGATCCTCTGGATTAAATGATTCATGCGTGTAAGGATGGTTGGTTATTTGTATTCATCTTGCATTATACAGATAATAAAATGCAGCACAAAGAAGTATGCATTTGCATTTTAGTGTTCTTCGAATGAAATCAGTAAGCTTTTAAAAACCCTTTGTATCAGGCTTTGGGCAAAACAGTCAATACCCCTTGCTTTCCCATTTAATGGACCGCCTCTTAGGGAAACACAAAAGCTGCAAGCTGGGGCCTTATTCTTTATCTGCTGGTTTGTAACTATCAATTTGGGGTCTTTTTCTAGATTAGCTGACTAGAAACTTTTACAAAGGGAAATATTTTGAAATTAAACCCATAGCCACTTAATACTGAAAAGGAAGGGCTAGACTATTATTCCCATTTGGTTTGCGGCCTTTATCTTTACCAAATAGGTACTATAAACAATTGTATGTACTACGCTTAATTTTATGCACTTAATTATAGCCCATTACAGGATGGAATGAGGTTATAAAAGTAAAAGGGAGAATAACACTGTTTTGTTCTTTTATTATTTTGAATTTTTGTTTTGTTTGAATTGAATCCAATTACCGCTGAGGTCAGCAGCATAGCAGTGTGAAATCCTTTTGATTTTGTGAATTCAACATTGTTTTTCTGATTTGATGTGGCAATGCTGGCAACACCTCTGTTCCAAACAATGATATACCCTGCAGTGTTTTCACAGAGCGTGATGCTGATAATGGAAATTTAATTATAAAATGTACCTATGGATACATCTTGCTCATTGTGTCCCTGAAAGTCACTCTCTCCTCCAGGCCAGTTGTTTTGGCATGAATATTCGCTATGCCAACAGCAACAGCACTGTTGCACACCGCTGCCACAAATGATCTGTACAGTACTAGATTTATTCCCTGTGATGAGCATAAATGAACACTGAATGTACAAAATATTAGGGACATGTTTCTGATATTGAGTTGCAGCGCCTTTTGCACAATCCACATCTCAATTGTCTCAAAGCTTCAAAATCCTTCTCGAACTCGACTGCTTCTCTTTATCTACATCTCCTCCTTTGTGATTGGTAGAGATTTAATAAAGGATTTAAAAAGGGATAATGGCTTTTACCTGGATTCACCTCATCAGTGGACTTCCTGAAAAGAGTAAGTGTCCCTAATATTTTGTACATTCAGTGTAAACCAACTGCTTGACAGTCGGTTTTCCAAAGCAGAAAGCCATAGAATAAGTAATCACAAACTCATTAACACAAATAAATTGCCAGAAGCAGTAAGAACTGTTACACTAAATGATGCAGTTTGACTGTCTCTGCTTTATTTTGACTGGGATAATGTGAAGCAGACCGTTCAACGTGAACAACAAAGTGCTGTTGTCGTCCCTGAGAGGCTGTAATGAAGCCTGGACGACAAGCAGAGTCAGACCGGAGGATGCTCTGGAATACTAAACACCACAGTCAATGCCAGGTGACAGCTCATAACTGATTGAATGATTTCAGCCGAATACAATCTGAAATCCAGGAGGATCTCAGGAGCGTTATCAGCATTTGTAAATGCTGAGATTCATTTGGACATACCCCTCTCCCCGATGCAAGAAAAACTCTGCATTTGAAAGCGAGGCGATTGCATTTTACATAAAGATTTCATACAGGCTGCCCATATCACTCTCATTTTGCACACACAGAGGCCTGAGATGGTGATGAATGTGTGAAAACGGATGAAGATGCCATTACAGTTGCTCTCAAACAGCATACAGATGAAGTAGTGTTGCTGTGTGCTCAGGTATTGGCTGGATATGTCCCAAATAAGTTCTCTTTCTTCAGCCTTTATAAATCAGCTTGACACTGTAGACCAATAGCACGCTTTATGTTTCACCCATGAAGTACTAGAAAAAAACACCACATGATTAGAAGAAAATATAGCAGTGCTGTTCCGGTACAAAAGTAACGTGCCGCGAAAGTAACACAGACCTTTTTTCGAAGCACACAGAAGCAGAAGTGATGTGATGAAGTCAGCGTGTGTGTTTCTCCCACAGCTATCCCAACAGTAAAAATTGTGGGAATCGGTGCCACCTTTCCAAAGTTATTGACAGAAAACGGATTTGTCATGTGTTAAGTAAAAATACGGAACCAGACGTTTTTTTGAATTATGTTTTATTCTTTGACGTATCAATATCCAGCTGTTACTTTGGTCCCACATGGGAGGTACAGAAGTAACATAGAGCAAGTTGTGTTCTCTGTCTGTTTATGTTCAGCTCATTTCTCCATTTAACTGAGAAACATATGGAAAGTTGCATCTGAAATGGGACACATGTAAGTTGTTTCTTATATGGCATTTATTACTCTAACCATATCGGAGTAAACTGGTAAAAGGTGTTACTTTCGCACTGGAGCACCCCTACTTTCTTTGTATTGGTAGTATCTTTTGAGCTGTAAACATGGGTATATGGCTTCTATATAGTGAATAGCATTAATCCTATACTTAATGTCAAAAAATTTCAGATTAAGTCCTACATCCGCTTCTCAAAAGAAAATTGTTGCACTGCTCTCTGTGGGCTGAAACTTGAACCCGTGTTGCACTTCTGGCCGCACCTCAATCAGTGATGTAAAGGCAAGTATTTAGCCTTTAGGGCATCAAATGCTTTGCAATCAGAATATTTTTACCGCCCCCAAGTAGAGATGGGTGATCCGTTATCACAGACACACACCCCTGTTCGCTCTCGCTCCCCACAACACGTTTTTGCATCTTTCAAAATTGTGTACTAGTTGGAGACTAGCTGAAAACAGTGTGTTTACGCATTCTGTAAAGGGGAACAATGGTAATTTTAACAAATGTAATGTTATTTAGAAGGATATACAACATGACTGATGAGACACTGCTGTCTGCTCATGATTGCGCATTCGTTGAGAACGCGCAGCAAAACCACTAGGGGGCCAGCGTCATCATGGTAAAACCACTAGGGGGCCAGCGTCATCACGGTAAAACCACTAGGGGGCCAGCGTCATCACGGTACAAAGCAGTCTTCCAATGGGAGAATGCATGCAGTATGGAATCGCAACGAAATTTGCGATCTAAATAAACATTATGTCAATCTGAGCCTCTTTTTGTGAACAATAAACTCTTACTACACAGGAAAACAATACCATACTTTTCGTTATTTCGTTTTCCGTGAGCGCTGTCAAAGGAGACAGATAAATCCCTTCAACATCCATGTCGGGTTTTACGCCGCATGATCGGCTTGCATTGTATTTGTTTCCAGGGTCCTTCGTTGCAATTCTATACTCCATTCATTCTCCCATTGGAAGGCGATTGCTTTATATTGTTCTCAGGCGGCAGTGTCTCATCTGTCATGTTGTATATCTTTCTGAATAATATAACATTTGTTGAAATGGCCAGTGTTGCCCTTTAAATGGGAGCTGGTTCAGTTGCACTGATATGTAGATCATGTAGTTTAGGGCTTTAGAGAATGAGCTTCATGGGTATTGTTCTCTACTTATGTACAGTTACTAAAACAAGTATAGGCAGTGCTTTGATTTTCTTCACAACTAGTTTTTATAATAGGATTGCATCAAATCACAAAATTAAGCCCTACTTTGTGACCTGCAATATCACTTTTGTATGAGGTATGCAAACCATGAATGGCACATTATGCCTGGTATGACATTCCTCCCAATGTAGTAACCACCTGATAGAGGTAGATGTGATGGCTGGATCGTGTCTTAGAAAAGTATTTGCCCAACTGACATAAAGAATGTCAGAGAATGCAACAGTATTGATGTCAGCTCCCAGCTCTTTGGTGGAAGACAGAGGAACGATTGATTAGATTGATTTACACTGATGGAGACTTGGAGAAGGAAATTACAGGGTCGAAGGATACAAAGTCATTATGTTGATGTTCTATTTTTTCTGTCTGGATCTCCATCAATAAATGAACTACTTTGTGTTCATCATCATTGCTCAAAGGGTTGTATTAACAATGAATGAGGTCAAAAGGTTAAAGCTATTTGGCAAATACATTTTGGAAATGTATGAAGTCCTTAAATGTCCGACAGTTACCTCTCGCTGCCATTTGGGGCCGCCAACGTGCAAAAATGTCTAGTGCAACTTTAAGGCACAATGGTATTTAAGACATGTATCATCCTAGCTGAGGAATAGAGGGAAGCTTATAATTTTCCACATTTCAAGTTGAGATTACGTAAATAGTTGAAGTGTGTCAGTACTAAAGCCGAGCCAAAGAGTAGCTATACGGTAATTGCCAGAGTTTTCCGACTGTGCACAGGGGTTCTCTGTGGACGGTCAACCAGCAGCTGAGCCTCTCAGATAAGCTCCCAGCCAGAGAGAAAGAGAGGGAACTAAAAAGATGAGTGAAATAAAGAGCAAGCCAACAGAGGAGAAGGGCTCCATTTCACAGTAAAAAGCAGCAAAAGGCGGAAGAGGGAGGAGGTCGAAGTCAACAGAAGAGGAATGGGAGAGTGTGGGGGGTAAAAAGCACAACAC